>RJWJ010009319.1:0-50393 GCA_004363605.1 Indri indri
TGTCTTCAAGTTCTGCAATTGTTTCTTCTGCCTGGTCTTTACTATTCTTAAAACTTTCCACTGTGTTTTGTATTTCCTTAAATCAATTTTGCATTTCCAGAAGTTCTATTTGGTTTTTCTTTAATATGTCTATCTCTTTAGTGAATTTTTCATTAATTTCCTGAATTGTTTTTCTTGTTTCTTTGAGTTGGTTTTCCATTTTCTCTTGAATTTCATTGAGCTTCCCTACAATCCATATTTGGAATTCTTTATCTGTCATTTCAGTATTGTCATTTTGGTTGGCATCCATTGTTAAGCAGCTGGTGTTCCCTTTTGGGGGTGTCCTTTTACTTTGATTTTTCATACTTCTCAAGTTCTTTTACTGATTTTTTCTCATCTGGAGCAGCTGTTGCTTCTTATTTTTGGATTTTCTTTTTTTTTTTTAGATGGGGCTTCCTCCCCATATAGGTGTATTCGTTGCATGTGTTGGGTAAGAACCTTTGGCTTTGTTTGTGGGTGCTTTGATGGCAATCTAGGTTCTGGATACAAGCCTTGGTTTTAGATATCTTTAGTGTGGTGGTTTTCTCAGTTACTAGTTGTTTGTATGCTGTAGCAGTTTGAGCTACGTGTGTGGGCAGACTTCCTGCCTTACTTTGATGAGAGAGGATGGAGGTCTTTGGAATCTTTTCTCTTTCTCCAGCCCTGTGGAGAATAAGGAATTGTGAATTGTACTGGCATGCCCAGTTTAATCTCTGAGATAATACCGTGGTGGTTATCAGTGAGAATGGATCTCACTCTGTATGATTGAGTCAGTAACTGCTGCAAAGGGCTTGCCAGAAGCTAAAAGCTGCAGTGTTGTTTTTGAGACCTGTTAGTGTCCTGAGTCCCTCAGGTGGAGCACTGGAATGCTCCAGGTGGTGGGTGTGTCCCTGGAACTTCCAGGTGAGTCATTCTCTGCCACAGCTGACATGTGTGGGGGAGTGAGGCTGGGCAGACCTGGGTTAAGTGAGCTTAGCTTCAGGCTCCATAAAAGCTGGTAAAGTAACTGTTTTGGCAGAGTTTAAAAGTTTTCCCCCAGCTTCTGGGGAAGGCCACTAGGGAAAGGCTGAAGTGGTCCCATCCAACCAGAAAGTCAGCTTGTGGTGATGGGCCATCTGAGATTCACAATCTGGCTGTCCAGCTCTAAAACTTCCTCCCGGCCTGTGTGTCTGATCCACTAGCTTGCATCTCCACATAATGCTGGCAGGTATGGAGCTCCAAAATTTGGCACCCCAGGCACACTAAAAGTCCTCAAGGGTAGAGATTTGGGCCCCACTCTCTGTGGAGGCCTCAGCCTGGAGAATGCAACCACTGGAGGGAGGTGACTTCTTGCCAAATTCTCAGTTCAAACATCTGTCCTGGTTGAAATGGGTGGGGCATGGGCTGCAGCTCCCAGTCAGTCAGAGCATCTGAATATGCTGTGCCTGGTTGCTATGGCTCCTGGGGATGGGCTCTTCCTCACCAATGGAGGATCCACCCTAATCCAACAAGGCAGTTTTCTTGTGGAGGGGATGGGCACTCTCCAAGATTGCCATGTTTCAGAACCCCATAGTATTCTTCCATCAGTTCTGTCCACATGGGCTTTCTTGCCACCCAAGTCCAGTTCCCAGACCTCCCCCTGCTGTGTCTCCAGTAACCTGCTCAATTCTGGGGGGCACAGGGTCTGGCCTGCTTGTCTGTTCCACTTGTGTAAGACTCTATGAAATGCTGGTGGGTGGGGAGCTCCCAAACTGGGCACTCTGGGTCCACTGCAGGCTCCTAACGGTAAAAGTGTGGGACCCAATCTGTGGAAACCTCATCATGCAGCACATGCCTGCTGGGGAGAGGTGGCTACTTGCCAAATTCTCAGTTCAAACTGTACTTCTAGTCGCAGTGGTTGGGGGAGGGGTGGGAGAGGAAGCATCTGAATGAAAGAAAGCTAGCTTTCTGTCCTCTCATGACACTCTCTGTGGGTGGGAGTCCCACACGAAATGACCAAGCTCCAGGATCACACAACTTCTCTTCACTATTCCATGTTTGCCACTGTGCCTGGGCTCATGGGGGTGCAAAAGACTCCAACAAACTTGGTGGCCTGCTGGTCACCAAAGTCTTGTGGGAGGGGGAGGGAGATCTATCCTTTCCCTTTTACCAGGCTCTGAGCCTCTCTGGGTTTGATCCTTATCAATATCTTCTTTCCTTTATCTTCTTCATTCTCTGCTTTACAATTTTTTTTCTGTGAGGTCCCTGGCAAGTTCTGGCACCTCTCTCTATGATCTATACCTGATCTGGGTCTCTTCTCCCCTCTCCTTTATCTGAAATCCTATCTTCCCTCCATGATGGTCTGACAAACAATATCTGTAGTTAGTCATCTTGCCCCCCTCCTAAATGTCAGTTTACGCCATAATTTATTTAGCCAATCTCTTAAATTTTAACGTTTAGGTTACTTGAAAATTACATCAGCTATTTTCATATATGACATCCCTGGGGCATTTGAAACTTCATCACTTCGTTCTTTAAATTCTTCCTTACTTGGTTTTCCATCACATCAAACTTTCTTCCTATCCCTCTGACATCTTTCTCCTTGCTGATTTCTTTTCTTCTGACTGTCCCATAAATGGAGGTGTTCTATAGGATTCTTTTTTTATCCTTATCTCTTCCCATTCTGAACCCTTTCCAGAAGGAAATATAATCTACTTCCATGGCTCTAACTAATGCTTATGTGCTGGTGACTCCCAAAACTGTTATCTCCAGCTCAGACCCCCTTTTTTTTGAGAATCAAAGCTATATATACATAGCTTCCACCTGGACACGTGTTTCTAGATGTCCTATAGGCATCTTAAACTCAATTTGTTTGAAACTGAAATTGTAATCTTCTTGTTACCCCATTACCCATAGTGTCTTTCTCAAAGAATGGCACCACTATTCACAATTTCCCAAGACAGCAGCCTGGGGGAATCATCCATAATTCTGTTCTCTGATTCTCACTTCATTTCTGGTCTTTTTTGCCTCTAAATATTTCTTAAATCTACTTGCTTCTATCTATCCTTGATTTTACTAGTGAGGTCTCTTTAATTTCTTACCTGGCCTATTATTATAGCATTAAGGTTTATACGTGATCTTTTAAACCTCTTATTTTTCCCCAGTTTACATCCATCCTTGGACCAGTTGAAAATCTGCATAAGATCCTTAGTGAGTCACCACTGCCTTCAGAATAAACTTTAAAGGTTTCAGCTCAGCTGGATCCTTCATGATCTACTTCTTCTACACTTTTTTAGCTTCATGCTTCTCAGTCATCCTCACCCTTAGTTCTAAACATATTAAAACAACTGCAGATCTCCCAATGAAGGACATATTTACCTTCCCCAGGAAACTTTTCCCCTACTTTATCTTTGTGGAAAACTCTACATATCCTTTAATATTCAGCTTAAGCATCATCTTTTCTGAAAAGTCATGATGGTCTCATCTATATTCCTACAGCTTTCTGTATAGGTGTCTATTATAATTATTTTTATACTTTATATATATATATATTTATACATATATGTGTCTATCTCTCCACTTGGGCTACTTGAAGAATTATTTATATTCATTTATTTATTCTCTAAACCTAGTGCATTACATCACACATAATAGGTACTTAATAAATATTCATCAAGCAAATGAATGAATGAACTTAAGGTTGTTTACCTTTTAGTAGTTTTGAGTCTCAGAAGACCTCATGAACTTTTGGAGTGTCATATGTCCATTGGCAAGAGCCTTCACCCAGAAACTGAGAAAAATTCTGTCCTGGATAGTCCAGCCAGCCAAGATCAACTCCTCTCCAAGTTTATTATCCTTTAAAGAACAGTTGGAATCTTTATTAAGACAAAATGCCAACTACTACTATGTCCATTGTATGATAGTCAGATTGGCTTAGCCCATTCCTAGTCCACTTTAACACCATATATAGGTCCTAGTTCAGAGCCCCTTCTCTACACAGATGGCCTATACCACCTCCTGGTAACCAGGAACTTCCTACTTCCCCATATGGGCCAGGTACAACACTCTCCTATGTCTGAAAAATTGCTAATCCACTCAGCTTGGCCTATTCCTGTTGCCTACAAGTCCAAACTCTGGTGAGTTTGCCAACGAACACTAATTCCCCTTTAGGCTTTCTTCCACAGGGTAAGATTTTGAAATTACTGGATGCTGGGTTTCTCTTGAGCTAATAGCATTTAGAGCATGATCAATATATGAATGGTCAAAGTAAGTAATGAAATATTCATGCAGTACATATCCAGTTGAGCCCAATACTTTCAAGATGAAGGGCAGAAGTAGATATTGACAGGGAGCTCAGACCCAATTCTTCCAAAAAGTCCAACAGTTCTACATTCCCCAACTACTCCATGGAAAAAGGATTAGATAAAATTTGACATCCCTTCATGACAAAAAAAAAAAAAAAAAACCTCTTGAAAAAACTGGGTATAGAAGGAATATACCTCAACATGATAAAAGATATATATGACTATATGACAGACCCACAGCCAGTATCATACTAAATAGGGAGAGACTAAAAGCCTTTCCTCTAAGATCTGGAACAATACAAGGATGCCCACTTTCACCACTGTTATTCAACATAATCCTGGAAGTTCTAGCTAGAGCAATCATACGAGAGAAAGAAATAAAGGACATCCAGATTGGAAAGGAAAAAGTAAAATTATCCTTATTTGCATAGGATATGATATTATATCTTGATAAACCTAAAGACTCTACCCAAAAACTATTAGAAATGATGAATAAATTCAATGAAGTTGCAGGACATGAAATCAACATACAAAAATAAGTAGCATTCCTATATGTCAACAGTAAACAATCTGAAAAAGAAACCAGGAAAGTAATCCAAGTTACAATAGCTACAAATAAAATACAATGCCTAGGAATAAACTTAACCAAAGAAGTGGAAGATCTCTGCAATGAAAACTATAAAACATTGATGAAAGAAATTGGAGAGGACATGAAGAATTGGACAGATATTCCACACTCATGGACTGAAAGAATCAATATTGTTAAAATGTCCATATTACCCAAAGCAATCTATGGATTCAATGTAATCCCCATCAAAATACCAATGACATTTTTCACAGGAACAGAAAAAATAATCCTAAAATATATATGGAACCACAGAAGACGCAGAATAGCCAAAGCCATCCTGAGCAAAAATAGCAAAACTAGAGGAATCACATTACCTGACTTCAAATTATACTACAGAGCTATAGTAACCGAAACAGCATGGTATTGGCACAAAAACAGACACATACACCAATGTAACAGAATAGAGAACTCAGAAGTAAACCCATACATCTATAGTAAACTTGCCTTCAACAAAGGTGCCAAGAACATACAGCAGGGAAAGGACAGTCTCTTCAATAAATGGTTCTGGGAAAATTAGATATCCATATGCAGAAGATTAAAACTAGACCCTTATCTCTCTCCATATATAAAAATAAAATAAAAATGAAGTAATGACTTAAATATAAAAGACTTGAAACTATGAAACTCTAAAAGAAAATATTCGGGAAATGCATCAGGACATTGGTGTGGGCTACGACTTCTTGAGTAATACTCCCAAAACACAGGCAACCAAAGCAAAATTAGACAAATGAGACCACATCGAGCTAAAAAGCTTCTGCACAGCAAAAGAAACAATCAACAAAGTGAAGAGACATCCCACAGAATGGAAGAAAATAGTTGCAAACTACCCATCTGAGAGGGGATTAATAACTAGAATAAAAAAGGAGCTCCAACAATTCAATAGAAAAAAATCACATAATCCTATTAAAAATGGCAAAAGATCTGAATAGATATTTTTCAAAAGAAGACATACAAATGGCCAGTATGTATATGAAAAAATTCTCAACATCATTAGTCATCAGAGAAATGCAAATCAAAACTACAATGAGATATCTCACCCCAGTTAAAATGGCTTTTATCAAAAAGGCAATAAAGAATACTGTTGAGGATGTGGTGAAAGGGGATCACTAGTACTCTGTTGTTGGGACTGTAAATTCGTGCAAGCACTGTGGAGAACAGTATGGAGGTTCCTCAAAAAACTAAAAATGAAACTACCATATAACCCAGCAAACCCACTGCTAGGTGTATAATATTCAAGAGAAAGGAAATCAGTATATCAAAAAGATATCTTCATCCCCATGTTTATTATAGCACTATTCACAATAGCCAGGATTTGGAATCAACCTAAGTGTTCATCAATGGATGAATGGATAAAGAAGTTGTGGCATTCATATACAATGGAATATTATGTAGCCATAAAAAGAATGAAATCTTGCCATTTGCAAGAACATTGATGGAACTGGAGAACATTACGTTTAGTGAAATAAGTCAAGCACAGAAAGACAAACCTCTCATGTTCTCACTCATATGTAGGAGCTAAATATTAAAACAATTGATCTAATGGAGACAGAGGGTAGAATGATGGTTACCAGAGGTTGGGAAGGGTGTACCAGGGAGGGCGGAATAAAGTGGGGATGGTTAATGGGTGCAAAAATATAGGTAGAATGAGCAATATTTGACATTACAACAGAGTAACTACAGTCTACGATAAGTTATGGTATACTTTAAAATAACTAAAAGAGTGGAATTGGAATTTTCCTAACATAGAAATGATAAATGCTTGGGGTGATACCCAAATATCTTGATTTGATTATTACACATGTATTAAAATATCACATTTACCCTAAGAATATATAATTATTATGTACCCATAATAATTAAAAATAAAAAAAAGAATTTTTTTTCTGATTTGGTCCATATTTCACCTCCTAAAATTTATGAAAGTTGCTGCATTTTTGACCAGATTATGTTGATTGGAGATGTAGAAACATGGCAGATACACCATAGCATAGTAAGAAATAAGGGATACTGGAATATACAGGCACAGAAGACTAGGAAATTCTGTAAAGTAAGAGTCTTCCAGAGCTAGATATTGAATCAGTTGTCTGTTTAATCAATTTAAAAAGAAAATTTTTCTATTTAACATGGTTTATGTATATGTTTTCTACATGTTTTCCAGATACTATATTTTTATGCCATGAACATTAAAATGATTGACATTTATAAATTAAAACAAAATCTCCAAGGTACTCTTTCTTTCTATTTGCAGATGACAAAATGTGAGCTAGGTGCCATATCTGTTGTCTATTTTCAGGTTTAATATATACACAAAGAAGCCTCCCGTTGACATGGAGAAAACCAATAGGACTTTATAAAGTTTCAGTCTCACTACCTATGATTTGAGGGCCACTGAGCAAGTTAATTCACCTCTCTGCTTCAGTTTACAATTTTTTGTGAAATGAGAATGGTGATATCACCCATATTTACTGAATAGAGCTGGTGCTGCCGAGGATTAAATAAGATAATGTATGTGAAATCACCTTGGACAGGACCACACAAATGTAAGGGATTATTGCAGCTGCTTTGATGCCCTTTTGGAGCAAAGTTGTTGGTATAAATTCGTTGTATGAAGTTTAATGGGTTATTACTTTGAGATTGGTGTTGGAGTAACTTTTCATACTTATTCAGTTTTCAGATATACCAGACTCTGCATGTTTGATAGGAAAATTATCAGTGAGTAAAGTTTGTGAATGTAGTCATGATTATGCAGTTGGTCTAAGTTACAGTGAGGTTTAAAAACTGCAGCTACCAAATTTGCGGCTTAGCTACCTCTAGTTTTCATGGCAAATTCATGGAAAAATCCTGAATTGTTGGGAGGATGAAATGAAATAACGTACATAGATTGTCTCACATAATGCCTCTCATTTAAAAATTATTTCACATCCATTTTTAATTGTACAGACATGTCTTCAGCACCAAATATGTGTAGCCAGACCCCTACTAGTTTAGATGTTGAGGAAACCAAGACAAATAAGACAATGTCCCAGTGCTTTTAAGCCCACAGTCTAGTGGAGATTTGTTTGTTAGCTTTGTGAAAGCAAAGCCTTTTGGGAATGGGACACAAAATAGGAACTTCTTTCCGGGTTGTATCAAAGGCAGACTTCACTAATATTAAGTCTACATATGTATATTTCTTATTCATCTTTGTATAACAAAAGGCCCTACTTCAGTAAATGTGTGTCAAACAAATGAAGAAATTAAGGATTGGAAAGTGGGAAAGGGTGGGTATGGTAGTGATGTTCGGTCTATTCAGAGGAGAACACAGCTTATTTATGGGCTATCTATTCTGCTTCCCTTTCCTTGTTTTGAATGACTCTTTTCAAGTTATTTTTTTCTACTTAGCCGGTAGCTACTGTTCCCAGCAACCACCAGTGGCCCAAAGAACACTAGCAATGGATCCACCTGCATGGGCCCCTTGCAGTCAGGGATGAGATTGTGGGTGCGGCTTCAATGACACAATCGCAATGTGAGAGTTCAAGAGTTTTTAGTATTTACAGATCCTTATGTTAGGCAGAGAAGCCAGAGATGGACAGACAGTCCTCTGTCCTAGGTATCCTATAGCAAATAGTAACTGCATGAATGTAGGAAAGGGCTTTCATTATTTAAGGGTCATTTGAGGTGGGGTGTCCTAATTTTGTGGGGTTACTTTCTATGGGGTTCTTTAAACAATTCTGGCAATAAGGGCAGGTGAGCAGTTTAATAATAAGCTGGGGTTAAAATAGGTCTCTGAAGAGGGACTCCTTATCTGTCTTGGTTGGCCTGGGCCAAGCCTAGGCAGCAATCAATTATTGCTTCTTTTCTCCTAAGTCAGAGGTACTCCAAGACTTCCTGTTGCTGTCAGTCCTTTTCTGTCCTAGGACTTATATAGGACCTCGTGTATGAAACTTTCATATGAGTACAGAGCTCCATTCTTATAGGATGTGTCAGCAGAGGTTTTCAAAGTTAAGATTTCTGGGGCTCTTCTGAGGGGTTTAGAGGTAGATCCAAAATGCAAGCCGTCTTCAGGCATGAAATAAACAAAAGTGGGTCATCTTGAATGTGGTGAGTGAAAGGGGACTCTCTTAGGTTGGCAGCAGCTGAGGAAGACCTCCATCAGATCCAAACAATAATAATCCCTTACATTTCTTTGGAATGTATACATACTGTATATGTATATTTTTCAAAATATTTTCAAATATATTATATTAGTTGATTTGTATAACACTGTTAGAAGAAAATTATAGCAGCAATTACGTTCACCTTTAAACAAACGTGGAAATGGACACCTAGAGAGAAAAAGCCTCCTTTTCATTCCCTCTTCTTTTTGTTTCACAATAGTTTCTTTCCCATATTAAATTCCATAGTGATTATAAATCAATACATTGTAAGAAAGCTTTGTGTAAGGATCTCTTTTTGACATCTTCCCTAGCTCTCAATTTCTTAGTCTTCAACTTGCAATTGCATTTTTTCTCCACTAGAAGCATTAGTAGGATGGTGGTAGATGTTCTTAAAATGTATATTTTTTTAGTGACCCCTTTATTGAGATATAATTCACATACCACACAATTTAAGCATTTAAAGTATACAATTCAATAGTTTTTTGGTATATTCACAGAGTTGTATAACCGTCCCTGAAATCAATATTGGAACATTTTCATCACTTCCAGGAGAAACCCCTTCCTCTTAACTGTCACTCCCTAGTATACTTGTCTTCTTATTCATGGTACATTCAGTAAAATAGGAAGCACATGGGATAATATTTTAAAAGTATTTTTTATTTATTTATAATAGTTTTCTTTTTTTATTGTTTGTTATTATAGGGGTACAGATATTTATAATAGTTTTCGCATTTTGGGGGTACATGTGATATTTTATACATGTGTACAATGTATAATGATCAAATCAGGCTAATTGGGATATTTATTACCTCATACATTTATCTTTTCTTTGTGTTGGGAACATTGCAATTCTTCTCTTCTAGCTATTTTGAAATATGCAATAAATTATTAACTCTAATTTCCTTACTGTGCTATCGAATACTAGATCTTATTCCTTCTATTTAACTGTATGTTTGTACCCATTAAGCAACTTCTCTTTATCCCCACCTCCCTCCCTATCCTTCCCAGCCTTTGGTAACCACCATTCTTCTTTCTACCTCCATGAGATCCACTTTTTTAGCTCTCACATATGAGTGAGAATGTGCAATATTTGTCGTTATGTGCTTGGCTTTTTTACATAACATAATGACCTCCAGTTACATCCGTGGTGCTCCAAATGACATAAATTCATTCTTTTTTATGGCCGAATAATATTCCATTGTGTATATGTACCATGTTTTCTATATCCATTCATCTGTTGAGGTACACTTAGATTGATTCCATATCTTTGCTGTTGTGAATAGTGCTACACTAAACATGTGAGTGCAGGTAGCCATTTGATAATAGTGATTTCTTTTCCTTTGAATAGATACCCAGCAGTAGGATTTCTGGGTCAAATGGTAGTTCTATTTTTTGTAGAAATCTCCATACTGTTTTCCATAGGGGCTGTACTAATTTATATCCCCACCAACAGTGTATGAGCATTCCTCTTTCTCCACATCATTGTTAGCATAGTTTTCTTTTTTTGTCTTTTTGATAAAAGCTATTCTAACTGAGGTGAGATGATATCTTATTGTGGTTTCGCTTTTCATTTCCCTGACAATTCGTGATGTTAAGCATTTTTTCATATACTTGTTGGCCATTTGTATGTCTTCTTTTGGGAAATGTCCATTCAGATCTTTTGCCCATTTTACAATTGGATTATTTGTTATTTTGCTGTTGAGTTGTTTGAGTTCCTTATACATCCTAGTTATTAATCCCTTGTCATATGGATAGTTTGCAAATATTTTCCCCCATTCTGTAGGTTGCACGGGACAATATTTTAATGGTCAGTCATTCATTCACACAAGCATTGCCTTCCCCAACCACTTCAATAGGAAGTTAGCCCTCCTTCCCCTTTAGATCCACTTCAACCAAACAAATACTCTGGCTTATAAACTTTCACTGCCCATGCACCTTGCCAGCCCCTTATTTTCATTCTTCTAACTGCTGCCCTACAAATATCCTATAAACATCCATATCTTTGCTGATTCTGTTTCCAATGTTCTTCTTCTTTTACCTACCTAAATCCTACTTATATTTGAGGGATTAGTTGGGGTACTCTCACTACTTTGGTGAGGCTGTTCTTGATTCCTCCAGTTGGAATTGATACCTTTTCTGCTCCACAATAGCAATCAGTTTGTACCACTATTATGCCACTTATTTCATTTTGCCTTGCATTACAATTATAATTGCTTCTATTCTTGTCCCCCTGCATCACATCTCTCATCTTTGTATTTGATTGGAAGCTTTTTAACAGGAAGTAGTGGTTCTAATTTTTCTCTAATATGAAATTGGTTTGGTTTATTCACATGAGGTCCTACACTGGTGTTGATTAAATTTTTTGATCTCTCTCTCCTTCTCTCCATTGTTTATCAAATAAAGAAATAATTTCGGTTTAACATCTTTCCAAATTTGACAAAACCAAACATAAACATTTGTTTTCTTTTTAACTTACCTTTTACTTATCATTACACAATACCAACCAGTGGTGGAAGAGGAAGACCTCATAGAAATCTGACCAAGGTTCTTCTGCCTGTTTACCAATGGACACACATAGTGCTGTAAGAAAAGATTTTCTGTTTGTTTATTTGCTCCTGGGCTAGAACTACCCTGCAGCTGGGACTGCACAATGATGATGGTGGTGAGATATCACCTCTCAGAGACATTTTATGGATTAAGTTTCCTACTTTCCTCAAATACTAACTCTGAAGATAAGGATCATGTTTTTGCTGAGCTGTGAATATGAAAATCATGTATCTAAGATCTTATGGCTATGACCCAGTGAGTATGGTTCCTTTTTTAAAAATTTAATTTCACAATCATTGGGCTGATTACTAGATAAAGGCTGCATAGGAAGTCAAAACAAGAAACTGTTTTGAGTAGGTGGTTTTGTTATGGTGCCTCAGTACTGCTTTCTGAAATTAAGATTTCATCCCATGTAAAAATCAAGGCTTTTGTCTTTTTCACACTTTCTGAAGTGTTATTCCCATAGTAGCTCTAGGCAATTTGGCTTAGGATGTCAACTTCAAGGGAGCTTGGATATGACTGTGGATTGAAATTGGAAATTGCTTTGTACAACTGTATACATATACAGAAAACTGGTATTTGGCATGGGCACTGTTGTCAGTGTGGTAGCTGGATAGGTCAGGATGGTCTGCTTTAAACTAACTCCTCCATAATGCCTGAAATTTCATCATTTGGGATCTAGGCCCTGTGTTAAGAGTACCTTCCTTTGTCTTCTTTTAAAAGGAAAATTGCCCTAAGAGCATTAAACCCCTAGCAGCTCAATTTGAACAAATATAATGCCCATGGTTATTAGAAAATTGCCATCTTCACAAGTTGTTCTGTGTTATCGTACTTGAAGACAATAATAGAGCCTTTCCCTGTGCTTGATTGACTAGAGAAGCAATCCCCACCAACCCCTGGTAACATCTTTGTCCTCTTTTCCTGGAGTTTTCATCAATCTTTCCTAATCCTCCTAATTTCTTTTTTTTTTTTAATTATTGCTAGAGATTTATTTATTATGTTTTTCTTTTACCTTTTGGAATTGGCTTTTTTCTTTTTTTATTTCAAAATATTAAGGGGCTATAGATTTTTTGATACATGGCTTAAGTCAGGGTGATAAATGTGCCCATCACCTGAATAGTGTTCATTGTACCTGTTAGGTGGGTTTTTGCCCTTCCTCTCCTCCCCATTCACTCCTGCTTGATTTACAATGACTTTTACTTTCCTCTGTGTACTTGTGTGCCCATTGGTTAGTTCCAATTTATCAGAGAATACGTGTGGTGTTTGTTTTTCCATTCTTGAGATACTTCACTTAGGATAATGGTCGCCAGTTCCTTCCAAATTGCTGCAAAAGGCATTAATTTATCCTTTTTATGGCTGAGTAGTATGCTGTGGTATACACACCACATTTTGTTAATCCACTCATGAACTTGTTTCTTTCTTAACTCCAAGCTCTCCACTACTCAGCAACTATCAGTCTTCCTTGGAGAACTACATTGAGTTCCAGTGGATAGGTAATAATATTATATATGATCGGCCCGGCCTTGCTCTGAAAACAAAATGCCAGAGCCCAACTGAAGACAATTTGTAAAATTAAAGACATTTTTGGCACTTTCCTGGCTTCCTTTTCAATGACTGGCCCTGAATTTCCTGGTACCACTTCTGTGCCTCACCTGGGACTATGTCCCTGCCATCTGTGTTCCTGGCATCTGCTGCTATTTGTCCACAATACTATGTGCCACGTACTGTGCTAAACACTTTACATGTTTTCCATTGACTCTCACAATGAATCTGTAAGGTCTTACCTCCACTCTACAGATGAGGAAACTTAGGCTGAAAGAGTTTCATTAACTTGCCTGAAGTCATTTAGTAAGTGGCAGACTGGGTTTCCAATACGGATACCTTTGACTTCCCATCACAGCTTTTGCCTCCCTCTTCTAATTTATGCCCTCCAAAATTACCTGCCCTGCATTGTTCCATTCATACATGGCTTAGATTATTTTGGACAAGGACAGCAATGCTAATCATCCTTTCCTCTATCCAAGAAATAGTTTCATCCACACAACCTTTATCTTTAGGTCTGCTTCAGCTCAATCTTCAAAACAGCTTGGGATCATTCTGCATTTCTGTCTAGTCTTAACTATATCCTGCGCACTCACTTCACACTCTTTGATTTAACACCCATCCCAAATCTGCATGTTTCCCAGTTCTTCAGTTCACATCAAGCCTCTAACCAAAGGGGAAAACACACAAGACTTCAGAAAGAGGGGTGAGGTAATGGACATTTGCAAAGTGACTATTACATGCTGAGGCTTTGACAAATGTGACAAATCACCTTTAAAAATGTGATTTCATTTGATTCTCCCAACCCTGGAGTTAGGCCTTATTATCGTTATTAATATTTGAGGGTCAGGAAATGGGAAAAGTTCAGACATGTTAGGTAATTTTCTGAAATAAATTTTCCAAGGCTACAAGCTAAAGTTGAAACCAGGACTCAAACTCTGCTCTGTCTGGCTCCAAAACCTGGGTTCTTTCTTCCAAAGTACTGATAAGACATTATCTTTTTATATACTCAAATTTGATTAATTGAGATGCTTTGGTAAGAAAAAGGTTTTGTAACTAAGGGTGCAAGCAGAAAACCTTCATTTAAAAAGCCTTCGTTTATGCCTTAAGCAGTCATGTGGTTGGATCATTCTAGTGAATAAAGGTCTCTGGAGCACTGAAGAGCAATCCTCATGTAGTCTGATGGAGATGAAAGAGGGCCAGCCAGTGTTTGCGTAAGTGTGGAGTTGACAATATATCTTAGAAAGTCTCTAATTCATTTATTTTTACTAAATTAATGAAGTGAGCTTGCTGTACTAGCAAAATAATAATAATAACTACCATTTATGGTACACTTACTATGTGCCAGGCATTGTGGTAACCAAAGCACCTAATTTTTTGTTATTATTATAATTCACATTGTAAGTATGCAGAAAGTGAGGTTCAGAGAAGTTAAGTAACTTCATTAAGGCTCACACAGCACAACTTGGACTAAAACCCTGCTGTGTTTGATTCCAAACCTATGCTCTTGTCCCCAATGCAATATTTCTTCTTATTCTCTAAAGGAAAATATAGAGGGGCTTAGAGTTATGTAAATTTGGGAAAGAGCTGGTTAATTGAGATATGCTTTTTATTTTGCATCAGTGAAGCTCAGGCCCTGTAGGACTGTCACAACACTTAAGAGTCAAAGAATAAAAATCACTTATGGGAAGGAACGACATGAATATGGAGATTTAGAATATCTGAAAGAAATCAGTATTACGCATTCTTGTGGGCAAAAGGGAGAGAAGACATTTTAACACTTGCCTTCAAGTATATGAAAATTTATTTGCTAGCGTGTTTTGTAATTAGAGGCCACCTCAAGATTCAACCTGCCTCGTTGTACAGTTAACATTCTCTGTTTATATCTTGTCTCTCTAATTGAAGTGTAAACTCCTACAAAGCAGGTTCTGGGTCTCGTATTTGTCTAATTCACCCCTCTCCCTCTACCTGCCTTCTGAAGGGCTCTGCACAGAAGAAGTCCACAGCAGGCCCTTTGCAGGCCTTTCTGCAGTCACATCTGCTTTAAGGTTTGATTTTCAACCTTTAAGTTCCAGAAACCTGACTTTATTAGTATCTGTGGTGGAGTTAGTATCCTGCTAAATGAATTCTTGTCCACTGAACTTCCTTACTACTAAATTGCAACTCTGAATAATAATGTATGAATTTTCTCAGGAAAGCTGTGTAGGGCTGATTACACTTAGGGCCCCCTTCCCCCCCAAGATTTGCCTTTTTTTTTCTCTGCACCAACTTTCCAAGAACTGTTTTTATTTTTTAATTTCAAAGTATTACGGGGGTACAAATGTTTTGATTACATGGATTGCTTCTGTGCCATACGAGTGTTCATTGTATCCATCATTTAGGTTTTTGCCAACCTTCACCTCCCCACTCCCACCTGTTTGATTTCCACTGAGTTTTACTTCTCTCTGTGCTCTTGTGTGCTCATCATTTAGTTCCAGTTTAATAATGAGTACATGTGGTGTTTGCTTTTCCATTATTTAGATACTTCACTTAGGATAACAGTCTCCAGGTCCATACAAATTGTTGCAAAAGGCATCATCCTTCTTAATGACTGAGTAGTCATTCATCCTTCTTAATTCATCCTTCTTAATTCATCCTTCTTAATGACTGAGTAGTATTCCATGGTGTACCTATACCATATTTTGTTAATCCACTAATGAATTGGTTAGCCTTTGGGTT
Source organism: Indri indri (assembly GCA_004363605.1). Lineage (NCBI taxonomy): Eukaryota > Metazoa > Chordata > Mammalia > Primates > Indriidae > Indri > Indri indri. Next base: position 15,852 of record RJWJ010009319.1, read on the forward strand.
GATTCCACATCTTTTAAATTGTGAATTGTATTACAATAAACATTCACGTGCAGGTGTCTTTTTGATAAAATGACTTCTTTTCCTTTGGGTAAATAACCAGTAGTGGGATTGCTGGATCACATGGTAGGTTGACTTTTAGTTCTTTGAGGAATCTCCATACCGTTTTCCATAGAAGTTGTACTAATTTGCAGTCCCATCAACAGTGTAGAAGCATACCTTTCTCTCTTTATCCATGCCAGCATCTGTTGGTTTTGGACTTTTTAGTAAAACCTATTGTGACTGAGGTAAGGTGACATCTCATTGAGGTTTTAATTTGCATTTCCCTGAATATTAGTGAAATTGAGCATTTTTCATATGTTTATTGGCCATTTGTCTATCTTCTTTTGAAAACCTTCTGTTCATATCTTTTTCCCACTTGTGGATGGGGTTGTTTGATTTTTTCTTGCTGACTTGCTTAAGTGTTTTGTAGATTCTGGTTATTAGTCCTTTATCAGATGTATAGTTTGCGAATATTTTCTCCCATTCTGTAGGTTGTCTATTTGCTCTGTTGATTATTTCCCTGGCTATGCAGAAACTTTTAATTTTTTTTATTTCAGCATATTATGGGGATACAGATGTTTAGGTTACGTATATTGCCTTTGCCCCACCAGGGTCAGAGCTTCAAGCGTGTCCATCCCCCAGATGATGTGTGCCGCACCCATTAGGTGTGCATATACCCATCCCCTCCTCACCCCTCCCATCTGCCTGACACCCAATTAATGTTATTACTGTATGTGCATTTAAGTGTTGATCCGTTAAAACCAATTTGCTGGTGAGTACATGTGGTGCTTATTTTTCCATTCTTGGGATACTTCACTTAGTGGAATGGGTTCCAGCTCTATCCAGGATAATACAAGAGGTGCTATATCACCATTGTTTTTTGTGGCTGTGTAGAAGTCCATGGTATACATATATCACATTTTATTAATCCACTCATGTATTGATGGGCACTTGGGTTGTTTTCACATCTTCGCAATTGTGAATTGTGCTGCTATAAACATTCGAGTGCAGTTGTCTTTTTTATAGAATGTCTTTTGTTCTTTTGGGTAGATGCCCAGTAATGGGATTGCTAGATCAAATGGTAGCTCTACTTGTATCTCTTTGAGAGACCTCCATGTTGCTTTCCACAGAGGTTGTACAAGTTTGCAGTCCCACCAGCAGTGTATGAGTGTGCCCATCTCTCCGCAACCATGCTGATATTTACTGTTTTGGGACTTTTTGATAAAGGCCATTCTCACTGGTGATAAGTGATTTCATGAACACTTTGACTCACTGTCACATTCAGGCAATGGGTTTTACTTCACCTCACTATATTGGATATGAAAACACAGTGTGTGTGTATGTGGGGGTGTTAAATTATACAGAAACTAAACCTTGGTAACTGGTTAGGTTGTCAGACACCGTTTTAGGTTACTAAGGGAGATGACTGAGGAAATTCCTGGTAAATCTAGACCTCCATCTGTCATCAATGGAAATGACATGAGTAGCATCCCACCTTGGCAATATGAGGGCTGTTTTAATTTGATGTTTATTATTATCTTTTCCTTATTCCCAAACAGAGCCTTCTTGGGCAGTATTCAGACCAATGATCTCTGGGATAGCTTACATAATTTCTACTTTTCCAGGTAAGAAAGAGATAATGGTGACATACTTCCATCAGTGAAAACCCTGTCTAGTGCTCTAGCATTACTGTAGTGTTCCCTGCTTTCTTGGGAGAAGGGAGATATTATTTGACCACAAACTGATCTTGATCTTCCAAGTCCTTTAGGGCCTATCTCAAGTCACTCCCTCTCCATGAAATCTACTCAAACCACACAAGCTTCCAGGACTACCCTCTGATCTTCTCCAGACCCAGCCCTCCTCACAAAATTGACAAAGCCCTACTCCAACAGCTATTTCTAAGTTTTCTTTGTGTATATGTCCTCACTACTCCGGAAGACTGCAGGAGCAATCCAGGTAGGAGAAATGGAATTTCTCATGACTCTACCTATATGAAAATGTGACTTACAAGTATCCCAACTATACTTCCTTCTGAAGGAACAAAGGAAGATGACTTTTGTCTCAGTCTTGAGTATTTTATTATATTCTAATTTTTTGAACTGTTATGAAACAATGTGTGCCCTCTCATTGAGGCAGAATGTCAGATTGTCCTCCCCCATCCCCAATTCCTTTAATGTCCTGAATAACAGAGAGTTTGCTAAACATGGAAAAAAGGATAAAAGGCCCAGGAAGGGGAGGGAGCAGTGACGTTTTCATGGGGATTAAAGCTTTAAATTGAAGGAATGGAACTCCGACATGTGTGATTTTGGACACAAACCAACTGGTAAAGGAGAGATGTTTTTGGGGTTCTGAGCCTTCCAGGCACTCTTGAAATCACATCTGATTGGTGTGTTCTGCTTTGTAGTTTCTCATGTACATCCTGAGATTTAATTTGCAAATAATTTCTACAGTGAGTAGAATATAATATAGTACAGTGACAAGTATATTGTTCTGGAGTCAAGTTCTTTTACTTCTACTTCTACTTCTAAATAACTAGATAACTGTATGAGCCTGGGTCAAATTACTTTCATCTAGGTCTCTTCTGTCATCTATAAGAGTGAGGGTGTTATTGCCTTTACCCACTGAACTCAGAAGCTCTTTGTTATTCTTCTAAATGTAACATTCCAGAAGCCACTACCAATTAATTAGAGCTGGCCCAGGACATGTAGCATATTTGCCATCTCTGGACCAGACTATCTTTAAGATTCCTTCCTGTAGAAAGTTCTTAAGGGATGTCATGTGGAATAGATATCTCATTGTGGTTTTGATTTGCATTTCACTGATGATTAGAGATGTCGAGAATTTTTTCACATGTTTGTTGACCATTAGTCTATCTTCCTTTGAAAAGTTTGTGTTCATGTCTTTTACCTACTTTTTAATAGAGCTGTTTGAGGGCAGGTATCTTTATGAGGTAGTTTGATTTTTGAGGGGTATATGCACAGAAGAGGGATTGCTGGGTCACATGGTAGTTCCATTTTTAACTTATTTAGGAACTTCCATACTGTTTTCCATGTTGCACCAATCTACATTCCTACTAAGAGTATACAAGGGTTCCCTTTTCTCCACATCCTCACCAACTTGTTATCTCTTGTCTTTTTGATAGGAGCCAACTTAATGGGTATGAAGTGATCACCTTTTCATATATCTGTTAGCCATTTTTATGTCTTCTTTGGAGAAACATCTATTTAGGACCATTGCTTATTTTAAAATCAGGCTATTTGTTTTCCTGCAATGGGGTTACATGAGTTTTTAAAAAACAAAATTTGAATATTAATCCCTTATCAGATATATGGTTTACAAATAGTTTCCCCAATCTATAGGCTGCTGTTTCATGGTGTTGATTGTTTCTGTTGCTGTGCAAAAAGCTTTTTAGTTTGATGTGGTCCCATTTATTTAGTTTTTGCCTTTGTAGCCTGAATTTTTGGTGTGATATCCAAAAAAATTATTGCCAAGGCGAGTGTCAAGGACTTTTCCCCCTGTTTTGTTCTAGTAGTTTTATGGCTTTAGGTCTTACATTTAGGCCTTTTATCCATTTTGATTTGATTTTTTATGTATGATGGACATTTTATTCTTTTGCATGTGGAAATCCAGTTTTAACTCCACTATTTATTAAAGAGACTGTTCTTTCTCCATTGCATCCTATTGGTTCCCCTCTCAAAAATTAGTTGGTCATGTATGTTTGGACTTATTTCTGGGCTCTCTATCTGGTCCACTGGTCTATGGGTCTCTTTTTATGCTGGTACCATATTGTTTTGATTATTATAGCTTTGCAATATAATTTTAAGTCAGGGAGTGTGTTGCCTCCAACATTGTTTTCTTTCTCTTAGAATTGCTCAGGTTATTCAGGGTCTTTTGTGGTTCCATACAAATTTTAGGATTTTTTTTCCTGTGAAAAATGCCATAGGGATTCTGATAGGGACTGCAGTAAATCTGTATATTGCTTTGGGTAGTGTGGACATTTTAACAATATTAATTCTTCCTATCTATGAGTGCAAGATATTTTTCCATTTATACTTTCTTCAATTTCATATGCAGTTGACCCTTAAACACCACAGGTTTGAACTGTGCAAGTCCATTTTAAGCAACTTTTTAAAAATAAAAGTTACACCAAGTGTGCCTCCCTCTCCTGCCTCCTCTTCTGCCTCCCCTACTTCTTGCACCTCTGCCACAACTGAGACAGCAAGAGCAACCCCTTTTTTTCTCCTTCCTCAGTCTATTCAATGTGAAGACAATAAGGATGAAGGGCTCTATGATGATCCACTTCCACTTAATGAATAGTAAATATATTCCTCTCCTTATGATTTTCTTATAACATTTTCTTTCCTTTAGCTTACTTTATCATAAGAATATAGTCTATAATACATATAACATACAAAGTATGTGTTAATCAACCATTTATGTTATTGGTAAGGCTTGAAGGCAACAGTAGGCTATTAGTAGTTAAGCATTTGATGAGTCAAAAGTTATATGTGGATTTTTGACTGCACGGGGGTTGGCACCCCTAACCCCTTGCATATTTCAAGGTCAACTGTATATTCTTTCAAACCCTGTTTTATTATCACTTAACACTTTATTATAAATCTGTTTCTATTTTAACAGGTGAATTTATTACCTTATTATTTTTAATGGCTTCATGGTATTCTGCAGTTTGGAATTACCATAATTACTAAGATTTTAAAATTGGTACCAACTTTTTTGCTTTGGGGTAAATTACATTTTCATATGTCCATTATATGCTTTGTAGGGTAGTTTGAATAGTTAATCCTTTCTGTTTAAAAAGGACACATGGTTTAGAATCATTTCTCACTTATAATTTTATATCTCAATCTCATGTTATTCATGTTGTCTCCATTAAATAAAAATGTTTATTCTTAATTAAACTTTGGATCTGACAGCATGTTTGACAGCAGCTTTGTCCCAAATAAACTACTGGGCTTTGTGCTACATGAGACAAATACTTAACCCAAGCATCTATTTGATCCTAACTGTTTGCCCTTCTCCAGTTTTCAAAGTCCATGGAAAAGTGGGCAAGAGCCCAAGAAAGCACGACTCAACAAAGTTGGAGATGATTCAGAAAAGATGACCCAAAAGCAATGTGTAGCTTAATTTTAGCGGCCAAGGCAAGGCAGAGAGTGTGTAGCACCTATAAAAGTTGTGAAACATTGCTGAGAGCACTGTGCCTGAAGTCAGGAAGGGAGCTTCTAGTTCCAACTTAGATGCTAACTTGTTATAGTACATACAAAAAATCACTTCCCCTTTCTGGAACTCAGTTTTATGGTCTGATAAATGAGGGGAGTGGTAATAATTGATGGTCTCCTGAGATTCCCGACTTCAAAAGTCTAAGAATCTCTGAAGAGAACAATGTCTGTATACTTCACAGGAATAATTTAGTTAATATGTATGAGCCTATGAAGAAGATAGGCCTAGAGGGTCAGGATTTGATTAAGGAAGGCATCGTTTTATTTTTTGTTCATAAACTTAGTTCTCGTATCTGATAAATAGTAATTGTTTAATAATTCTGTGATTTTTTTAACCTTTTTTTGGTGAGAACACTTAAAATCTACTCTTTTAGCAAATATAGAGTATATAGTACAGTATTATTAACTACAGTCCCCATGCTGTACATTAGATGCTAGAACTTATGCATCTTACGTAACTGAAATGTCGTACCCTTTGACCAACATCTCCTCATTCCTCACCCACTTTCCTGTAACCACCATTCTACTCTCTGCTAAGAAAGGCATAATTTTTTAAAGTTGCAAAAGAGTAGAGGGTGACTCAGTCTTCCAATGAAAGTGGCAAAAATCCTTTTACTTGAATCATGCCAAGAGAATTGTGGCAGGTCTCTAAGCTTTACTACTCTGTTCTTCTTCTGTTACCCAATTCCACAACTAGTTAGTGCCTGCAGCATTTCTGGTAATTTTTTTTGTGAGGGATTGACTTTGTATATAGTAAGAGTAGGAGAATAGGGCAGACTCTATTTGGAGCTCAGAGAGATATCTAATAAAATATTTCATATTCGTTTTTTGGGAAAAACTGATGAAATTTGGATTACAAGAAAGTGCAGTTGGGGGGTGGGGTTCATGACTAACTAAATAATTGGATTCAAAGAGTTTATTTTAGTGAATCTATGTCCACTGAGACAAACATCTAATATGGCATGTCGGAGGTATCTGTCCTGGTTCTGCCTTAATTCAACATTTTCATTGCTGATTTAAGTAAGGACATAGATAATAATGTGATCAAACACACAGATGGTGTAAAACTGGGAGGGACAGTTAATATTAATATTTAATGACAGAAGCAAGATTCAAAAAGTCATCTTACATTTGATACCAACTTTTGTTGTGCATGAATCATATCCATGGTAGGAGAAGGAGGCAACTGAAGGTAGGAGACAAAAGTTCCTTATCCATTATTATTATTATTCATTAGTATTTACCTCCAGGCTAGTTAGGTCAGGTAATCTCTTGGTAGCAAAACCATTATGTGTGTACATTTGTGTGTGTGTGTGTGTGTGTGTGTGTGTGTGCCTGTGTGTGTGACAAACTTATTTAGATCTGGATTATTTCACCAGATAGGAATTACCCTCATAAATTAGAGAGTTGTGTAGTTAGAGTAAACATAAGTCATTGGACTTTTCCTTTGGATTTCTGTCAGGGAATTGCCCATTGCCTAATGATTTTGGGGAGACATTTGTAGTGCCAGATAATGGCACTGTCTCTTTCACAACAACAACAAAATTCTGGTCATCAGTGTTTTTATTTCATTAATTCCTCAAGACAAGAGCTTAGCTTATTATGTCCAAAGCACTATGAGCTATGGAAAAGCAAAAGCTCTTCCTTCTAGGACCTTTAGGCCTGTGTGTAGGGAAAATCAAAATTACAAATTACTTCCATGCTACTTGGTGATGTGTGAAAAGAGACAAATGAGAGACACTGAAAATATAGCAGGAAACCTGAGAAAGGAGGGAGGGCGATATGTGATCTGGGATGGTCAGAGAAGGCCTTCTGAAGAGGTGGGAACTTGATCTTAATTCCAGTCAAACTACTGAGGACCTCTGTTATATCCTTTCTCTCTGGGGGAATTTAGGGCTTTGTGGAACCTTGTCATCCCTACGCAAGATGACATAGGGAAATCAAGAAAGTTAAAGCCATAGCCTGGAGCTATTTGCAGGCCTATCTCCAGGCCTAACTTAAGTGTTAATTTTAGAGCATTTCTTTCTTTTTTTCAGTTTGTTTCCTTTCCATAGAAATGGGAGCCCCCTACTGTTCTCTGCCACCAGCTGCTCTGTTTTGCTAATCAGGGAATGAAGCTGAGACTACTCCTTGGCTCTGGGAAAAGGAGAAAAGACCAGGTGCCAGAGCTCATGTATTGAAATAGACAGGGGTCTGTTCACCAGTCAATCATTCTCCAATGGCAGATCTTTAAGGACAAACAAATCAACTGTAAGCCAACAGCTGCCCATAGTCCCTTCCCCAGCAGTTTGAGGATATTCCTGGCTAAGTATGAGTTGCTATGCCCCAGGTACTATACTGTCAGGGCAAGGCCCCACTGCCTGCCAAATATTACAACTCAGCAAAAATTAGATCTGAAAAATGTTGATGAGCCATGAAATAAGCCGTATGCAGTTATTGCCTTTTAAGAAACTAACTACTAAATATGTTCTAAGCAAGGAAGTATTTCTGGAAGGACCATGGCTATGGATTCCCAAACCCATGATAACACTCTATTCCAGAATTTCAAATTTTGGGGCTCTCCTCTGCTTGCCATCCTGGGCCTGGCCCCTTCCCCTCAACTCCTTGAAATCTCATACTCCTTCTTCTGCCCTAGTGTAAGTAGTCTTTAGCCAAGAGTCCATAAATGTGGGTACTAGTTTTGGCTTTATCGCTGGTCCTCAGTTTTGCCATCTGAAAAATGAGTGCCTAGCTTATGATATGCAGTTGTTGTAGTTGTTGTTTTTTTGAGAAAACTGCATGTAAAGGTCAGTGGGCTGCACAAGGTGGAGACGTTATTACTTAAACTGCATTGTGGAGGCTGGGAATATTTGGAAATCGCTTTTACTTGAATATTCAGTATGAACAATGTTTGCCTCCAGAGTAAAAGTCCTCAGCCTCAGGGAAAGCCCTACTGTAGTTTAGTGTCTGTTTTTGTGTGTTCTCTCCCTGTCCCTGTCTCTCTCTCTTTCTTTCCTTCTCCCTTTGTATCTCCCTGTTTTTCCTTCCCTCCTTCCCTCTCTTCTACTTCTCTCTACTCTCTCTCATACACACATATATGGATACACATATAGTAAAAAGAAAGGACCAAAAAAGAAGAAAAAAGTTGTACCTCTTGGATAGACTCTTATGAAAACACACAGAACTTTCAAATTTCATGTATTATATCCATCCTTCTTAAGACTCTTACTCTACCTCGAAGGTCAATTTTAATTTATTTTAATTATCTGTATATATTTACTTACTTTTACCCTGCCTTCTTTCACAAAGGATTTGAGATAGCCAAACTTTAACTTGTTCAAAACTTTAGGTGTTGTTCAAAGCAATGAAGACTGCATTCCTCAAATCTGCAAAGGGAAAGCAAGAAGTTGCTGACTTACGCAGCAAAAATAGAAGTATCATCTTTTCCAGATTACACAAAAAGTTATTAACAGTGGCGATTCAGATATTTCCTGTGAAATCTGCTGTGAGCAAATTCATTATAGATCCATGTAGATTGAACAGCTTGCCCATGGTTCACAGCTAAATATACCACGGGGAAGAAGAGATATAAACAGAATTTTGCCCTTGTGCCATTCAGTTACACAGACCACTGGGGGAGAGTCTCTGGTTGGAGTCCACCCTATCATGTAAGTATAACATCTATTTTTTGAAAATGTCTAATTAGAAACATTGAGCATGTCTGTAACTAATCCCTTAAAGCATGTGTGCACAGCTAGCTGGAAGAAAAAATGTAACCAAATTGCCAACAGATGGGAACATGACTTTTTGCCTTAAATTGTTGCACCCCAATGTACTTGTTTAGTACCTACCATTGCTTGTTAGCAGATGTGTGTGTGTGTGTGTGTGTGTGTGTGTGTGTTTGTGCATATGAGCATGTTCATGTTCTTCCTGACTATATTCTAAAGTGATTGAGGGGCCGGGCGCGGTGGCTCACGCCTGTAATCCTAGCACTCTGGGAGGCCGAGGCGGGCGGATTGTTTGAGCTCAGGAGTTCGAAACCAGCCTGAGCAAGAGCAAGACCCCGTCTCTACCAAAAATAGAAAGAAATTAATTGGACAGCTAAAATTATATATAGAAAAAATTAGCCGGGCATGGTGGCGCATGCCTGTAGTCCCAGCTACTCGGGAGGCTGAGACAGTAGGATTGCTCGAACCCAGGAGTTTGAGGTTGCTGTGAGCTAGGCTGACGCCATGGCACTCACCCCAGGCAAAAGAGTGAGACACTGTCTCAAAAAAAAAAAAGAAAAAAAAAGTGATTGAGGGCGTGGTCCCATGTCTTTATCCTGAACATTCCTATCTTTTGTGCTGTAATTAGTGCTGATTAGAGGGTGTATTTTCCTATTCAGAAACTCTAAATTGGATCGCCAATCCTGCCATCTCTGGTGTTATAGTTTCCATTTTTGGTTTGGATAGTCTGATTTTAAAAAGAAATATTAACTTGGCCTTTCCATAAAATAGTAAATAAGAATTTCCTTTTTTGTATGAAAGAATGCCCACAATTCAACTTGACAACTGTAAACAGCATAAATGTACCATCTTTAGTTCAGGTAATGGTATTTCAGGTTGCTTTATTTTGGGAATTTATTTACATCTCTTTTTTAACAGTTCTATTGAGATGTAATTGTTATACAAAAGTTTGCACATGTTTAATGTGTAGAATTGGTGAGTTTGCACATATGCATACGCCCTTGAAACCATTACCACAATTACAGTAATAAACATATTTAGGTTTTTTTTTTTTTATAAAAGTTAAAGTTACATATTTTTGGTGCAGTCAGGAGTTGCTGGGTTTCACATCCTTCTGACATGATGTGTAACTTCATATTTGCATGCATTCACTCATGCAGGGGTCTTTGAAGTGGCATTTATGGCCCAGATAAGAGGAGATGGCTATCTACAGAATTCTTAGCACTTGTCTGACTCAGTTTCCTGCTCTGACCCAGTTCCCTCTGAGCATTACTAATCAAGGAATCCCCTTTCTGTTGTACAAAGGCACAAAATGTCATGACTTGACCAAGATTATCACTGTTGACTTTTTGTGCTAGGGAGAAGTTTCTAGTTTTTTGAGATGAAAACTATAAATTTGACCTTGTCTTGAAAATGAACAAGGGAAGGAAGGTGGAAAAAGGAATACAGGTATGGCTGACAGAAAGTGTCTCGGTCATGACCTGCTCGTGGTTGTCTTTTGTGATTAAATTCCTTTTAAAAAAGTGAGATATAAAGAATATTTTTCTTGGGAATTTATTTACCTTTTCTGTATCTTTACTTTTTAAACTTCCTGCCTTTCAGTATTTCCTACTGTACCCAGTGCCCTCAGCTTTATTCCACTTGTAAACTCCTTGAAGGCAGAACCCATGTCTTTTCATCTGTATAAACCCAGAACCTAATATACTACCTTGCACATAACAGGCACTTATACACGTATATTGATTATACTTCATTGAAATTTTCTTTTTGTTTTTTCAGGACCCTTGGAGTGTATAGAATTGGTTAAGTGATTCTTTTTCCAAAGTAGCATCTGTGCCATAACAGGGGCCTTTAGTATTGTAACTGAAATTAGATACTGAGAGAATTTTATGCATTGTGGTAGATTGATCAGAGAAAGACATTTTAGGAAAGGGGGATATTTTGAGCCATCCTTTAATGAAACCACATTGGTTGTCACCAGAGCTACCAAAAAGCTTCTGATACGCCACTAAATGGATTTCAGGCACTGTGATTCTTAGGAGGCTTGGGGAGTTGCTTGAGTGACAAAGGAAAGTGTAACTTCTGGAGAACCTGAAATCATATTCCTTTTCTGATCCTTGCTTTGCGTACTTATAAGGCTGGCCTTGTTATTAGGGCCCCTGAAAGAGGCACCAATAGAACTCGCATTGGTTTTTGATTTGCAAAGATCTCGACCAAGCTTAACCATTCTGAAGGAAACCAAATTCATAGATGTCTTGAATTTTCTTTTTATTCTCCCACAGTGAAAGTGACTGACTACCACCTGAAATCTGCTGGGTAACAAGAAGAGAAGGAAAAAGGCGTTGATACATCTGCAACACAGAGGACTCATGGAATGCATCCATGTCTATGTGGTATAATGTGAGAGGTATCCCCAAAGACTATTATGACTACAAATATCCTTCTCAGACTGGACAGAGTTCCTGAAATTCAGTAGCATTAAACTTATAGGCTATATATTGAGGCATTACTTCTCTAGAAGGCTATGGCCAAAATGAAGGTTTAACTAGGGAAGAGAACCCATGAGCACATTACCATAAATTAGGCAATTAGGCTAGCTGTATGCCTGCCTAATCTTTTACTAGAGATGTTTGGATGCTATGAATGATATTTCAGTGGCCAGATTTCACTCATGAGAACATAAGGATGTTCATTGTCTGATGAGGGTCATGGGTAGGAGGTGCAATGGTTTTCAATCTAATATAATCAATACTGACTTAACAAAGATGGAAATGGGATATTAGGTAAAATACTCTTATCCAACTGTATTGTAAATTTGACTCCTCAATTGACCATCTCCTTCACTTGTCTGTAAGTTTGGTGAAGGTGGGCCATGTTTTTCTTATACACTATTCCATCTTTAGTGTCTAGAATAGAGTAAGCCTTTATGAAATATTAGTTAAATGAATGAGTCTAAGTGACTAGATGAAAAATGAAAAGTATATATCATTTAGTGGTAGCAGCTTTTAAAGGAATTATACTTTGGGCATGGCATAGGGTATGGGGATTTTATGGTGTTTACTAAAAATGTGGATTCTTGGTTATGGAAAAACTGTTTTGTAGTTGCTAAAATTTTCTTTCTTTATATTTTTCCTTCAGTCTCAGTTCTGATGGTCACTGGAATTATGTAAGTGTATAATGCTTTTCCTGCTTTATAAATTTCCAAAAACTCTTCCCTAAAATATTTCAAATGGGGTGCTAACTTCTCAGAATGCATGCCAATGATGTACTTGATGGAAACTAGTAAATAGAGGCACATTAGGAATAGCCCAGAACGAGAGGGCAGAAGAAACAAGAAAAGGTTGGCAGTGGCAGTGTTGAAGTCATTGCTACTATGACTCTGAGTATATGGCACTTACCACCCTGTACTGTAATACGCTTATTTGTCCCTCTGCAGGACTTTGAGCCCCTGGTAAGCCAGATGAGGTCTCATTTATCTTCATATTTCTACTGCTTAGCACAGTTTTTCTGCCTGCTATATAAAAGGTACCTGGTAAGGGTGTGTTGAATGGCTGATTGAGGACTCTAAAGAGATGCTTTTCTACATTTATTCATTCATTACACTTTAATGAGTACCTATTACATTCCTGGCATTAGGATAGTCATCCAGTATAAGAGCCTTTCCTGTATGAAAGGGATTCATAGTTTAGAGGGGTACAAGTAAATGAATAATTGTAAAACGATGAGTAAATGTAGTAGATAGATATACATGGGGTATTATAGCAGCACAGAGAAGGCATACCTAACCCAGCCTGGAAAAGCTGATGGCAGAATCTGAATTTTTCATGATAAAGAATTTTACTATAAGCACTATTATTAAATAATAGACTAATCATTTGTTGCTAATCAGTATATTTTTATTAATATGAGAAATATTTTAGGACATACATGACAAGTAGAAACAACTAATTTTTTTCCTAAAATCTACAGCCTTAACAACTTTACAAAATCACAATCCCCTAAAATTAGCCAATCATAATTGTAATGTCATTACTGATAACAGTCACCTTGGAGGGTAAGCTGGGTTGTAAAGAATGACTAATAGCCATTCAGGTGAAGGCTAGGAGGAAAGGAATTTCAAGGGGAGGGAACAGTGTGAGAGAAAGAGAGAATTGGCATAGTGTGTGTGTATTTACCAGTTCTTGTGTGTTGGAGTATGAAGTTTGAGCTAGAGGGTGGTAAGAGATGGTTCAGGAGGAGTTGGCAAGGAATATATCTTGAAGCTCCATGTGTAAGAACCTAGATTATATCTTTTAGGTCATGGAAACCAATGAGGGGGATTTTTAGCAGTGGAATTTTCTGATCACATTTGACTATAACAGTAACAGCTCATACTTATGAAGCTCCTTACTATGCCAGTCATTGCTCCAAGGCCTTTGTTTGTATATTAACATAATTAATCCTTAAAACATCCTTATGAGTTAGGTACTATTATTATATCCTCTTCATGCGTTAGGAAAGATTAAGTAACTTATCCAGCATCACACAGCTAATAAGTGATAGAGCCAGGAAATGAACCATGGCAGTTTGACTCCAGAGTACATACATTTAACCACTTTAACAATTACGGGGCAAATTTGGATTCCAAGAGACCAGACAGAGAGTTGTTGCAATGATCCAGGTATGAGCTGATGAGGTCCTGAACAAAGGTAGTGGAAGTAAAGGTAGAGAGGACAGAAGAGGAGATAAGGGAAAAGTTTTAAAAGTCTGTATAAGGTAAAACTAGCAGAATTTATATTGAATATGAGCTTGGGGAGGGTGGCAAAAGATAAGGTACAGTCAGAAATAATGTTTGTGTTTCTCTGGGTTGAGGTATCTTTAAGACATCCAAGTAGAGAGATCTAGCAGGTAGATGGATATTTGGTTCTGAAGTTTAAAAGGGAGATCTTGGCCAAAGATACAGAGTTGTATACACATGTATATAGAAAAGAGAAGTGGACTGATGATGAAATGCTAGGGAGTATCAACATTTTTAGGAGCAAGTGAAGATCAAGAGTCAATGAAGGAGGCAGAGAGGTTAGAGAGGCATGAAAATGTAGTATGGTGGAAATTAAAGAAACACAATGCAACAACTAGGAAGGCATAATCATGAATGTCAAATGCAGCAAAGGAGTCCATTAATAGAAGGATTGAAAAGATCCTTGCATTTGACAGGTGATTGGTAGCCTTAGTGAAAGGAGAGTCATTGAAACATTGAGAGTGGAAGTTGGACTGCATAAGTTGAAGAGAATGGAAGATGAGAAGGTGGTGACAGTGAAGATAGATAAGTCTTTCAAGAATTTTGATAGTTTCAAAGAGGAGACAGGTAGGGAGGTAGAAAGCAAGGACTATGGAGACATAGAAAGTTTCTTCTTTGAGTTTATAGGTTGGAAGAGAGTTGAGCATGCTTATAGGCTGAAAGAGTGGATGGGGATGTCTGATGAAGTAAGGTCCTGGTGGAGGTTAGAGGGGATGCCACAAAGGGAGAAGTCAAGGGAGAATTTGTTTGAGTGGAAGGAAACTATTTCCACATTTGAGACTAGGGGAAAGGAGGCAAGGATGGGTGTGGATGCAGATAATTGGATAAGTATAATAGAAGTGAATGGGTAAATAAATTAAGGGAATAAGAGGGATTTGACTTTTCAGATTAATTTTACCACTTTATTTCAGGCCCCACACAATACCTGCCTGTTCATTTTCAGTGGATAGCTTTGATGTCTCTTTCATTGGGAAAATGAGTCTGGGGTGGAAGAGAGACAAAGATATATAGTTCCAACTCTCAAAGACTGCAATCAGGGAGAGATCAAAACCAGTGAGGGCAAATGCAGGCCCAGGCAAATATGGGTATTGGGGCAAGTTTCATTCATTTACATGTAGGTAGCATTTTTAATGGTCTTTGAAAGACAGGTAGTGTTGTTACATGTAGGAGAGTGATCTAGGCAGGAGGAATATTGTGAGCAAAGGTTTCGAGTGAGGAAAGCGTGATAGAGTGTGCCAGGGAACAGGGAAGGTATGATTGCAGCGTCTAAGGGGGGGAAAGTTAGGAAAGTCCAGGCTAACATTGAAGATAAACTTTTTAACAATTTTACTTCAGAATGACCTTGAGAGAGACAATCTGACATTGAGAGACACAGGGAAAGAGAGACTTGCATGTACTATCACCCTTTATTTTGTAACTTTTCCTGTGAACATCTTTTAAACCCACATTATAATTTCACACTATAGATTTAATTGAGACTGTCTCCTCTTGGTTCTAGCCTTGGGAACCTGTTGAATTTAAGTTGGATTTGAAACCACTCTTTGAGTGAATTCTCCATTGCATCAGATATTTGAAAACACTCTTAGGGGCAGGAGAATACATCTTAATCATCTTTGCATCCCCTGTGGGGCTTATTTTCATGTTGGAGAAATCTTAGTTGGTGCTTAATGTTTCCATGAAGGATACCACCAAATGAAGCAGACTGTCAACTCCTTGTGTATATGGACCATACCTCACTTTTTCTTCTTTCCCTCAAACTGGTGTGATATTAAATTGACTTGAACAGGTTCTGGGCATGTAGGTTCTCATTAAATAGTTTTCAGGTCTATATAGAAGCTTCTGGAGACAGCTGGTCCCCTGCTCTTTACACAACAGGTCCAGGTTTACCTAGTGATTTTGGTGGGAGATTGGGCTCACTATGACACAGGACTTTGTGGTACTGTCCTTTAAGACTACTCATTGAGTTTTTTGATCCAAGTGGATTATTTAAACACTATAGAACATGGAAAAAAGGCATCATTGGAAAAACAAAGCAATCAGCAGATATCTTTCCTTGCACATATCATTCAAATTTTACTCATTAATTGGTTTTGTTTTACTTTGAAACGCAATACTGCAAATAGGCCCATAAAACTTTTTAGGTATCTTAGTACTTCAGTCTATGTCTATTTGGGGTATTTTTCCCTCTGTGAGCATCTGGTGTTAATTTCTAATTAATTGTGGGTATCATTGACCAGAAGTGAGTAAGGGGAGCCTTTTGCTTCCTTTGGAGTTGCTTAATGGTTAATAATTATTACTCACATGTATATGGGAAAGCGGTGGTGTGGGATGGGGAGTAGGGAGAAACAGGGGAAGGTTTACCTGTAAAATCAGCTCTTTAATAAGGCTGTCTGAAGACTTGGCTCTAATACGATCTTTGTTGGCTAATAAGCAATATGCCCAGAGAGAAAGAACTGAAAATGTGTGGGTTTTTTTTTCCTATAATAGGAGAAATAAAAGTATTTAAAGAATTTTTCTTTAGGGAGAAGCACTAAAATTTAAATACTTCAGATGGGATTTGGAAACAGTGTCAATAAGGTCTTCTGTTTTATGAGAATTGGTATTATCTTAAAGATGGTAAAATTACCTCAAATTTACTATAGTACTAATAATGAGAATGGGTATTAAGGGCTTGAAAGGTAGGGAGAGAATAAAAACACCAGGTTTGATTGTTTTTTTACTGTGTGAGTGTTGAAATCCCAGCCTATAACTACACATTAATAAAAGGGATCCAAACATAAGCTCCTGTTAACTCTTAGGAAAACAATATGTTAGAACAGAAAGAAGAAAAGTTTGGTAGTCAGACAAGCCTGGTTTCTGTGGTTCTATCACTTACTTAGTTGTATGTAACTTTGATCAAATTACTTAACCTGTCTAAGCATTAGTTTTCTCATCAGTAAGATGGAGTCAGTAATACCTATATCTCACAGGGCAGTATGAAATATTAAAAGAAATCATGACTCCTTGCATACCAGGGATACATCTCATTTCATCATGATGTATGATCCTTTAAACAAACTATTGAATTTGCTTTGCTAGAATTTTGTTGAGGATTTTTGCTTCTACATTCATCAGGGATATTGGCCTGCAATTTTCTTGTTTGTTTGGTATGACATTTACAGGACTTAATCCAAAATTTACAAAGTGGTAATTGGTCTTTGTCTGGTTTACATGGTGTTAAAACAAAACAAAGCATCAAACAAATAAATAATTTTGAATTAATTACCCACATTAAATTTGAGTGATCACACCTGAAAGTCCAACTTCAGGCTGTTGAAAAATTAAACTGTATGACAATACTATTTGTTGACAATGACAGGCTGAAGCTGGTTACCTCCCGTTACATAAGGACTCATTTAGTTTGCCTTTCTGGATCCCAAAGGTGTTTGAATTTCTGACTCCTGTGGGCATTTTCACTTAGTCATAAATCTTGGGAGCCATGATGTTTTTAAACACATTTATATATCAGCAACAAACTGCATATATGTCCCAGGGTTGGAACTATTCGTGTCAAATATCACCAAACCTGGTTAGTAAGTCTTAGCAGTCTGGAATTTTGAGATACTTATCAGAGACATAAATTGCTTATGTAGCTTTCTTTGAAGTAGTCTCCCTTGCAATACTTCTCTTCAGGTTTTACACCAACTCAACCTGCAATTTACCTTATATTTAACATGTCAAGTCACTACATCAAAATTAACATGCACTATCTCCTCACCAATATTTCCAACTAGTTTAATGAGAGAGGGGAGGGGGGAAGAGAAGGAGGGAGAGGAAGAAAAAGAAAGAATACGCATTATTTGACTTGTGCCATCAATGTTTTATCCTTTCCTCATGAGGAAGCTCAACACATCAATTATGTTTTGAATATCTACCTCACACAAGGCTCTATGCTAGTGCCATGGGGTTAGACATTGTAGAGGACATAAAGGAGGATTCAGATGAGCAGAGAGGATCTTCCAGGTATGCTACTTTCAAATGTGAAGAATATCAATGTGAATAATTATTTGGGTGCTATAGGAGAAGCAGTTATTAACTTTGACCAGTGCCTTCTGATTAGAGGAAGGGAAAACACTTTTCAGGTTTTCTTTAAATCTGTTCCTTTCGCAAAAGAAAATTATAAAAATTTGTCTCTCTTTTCTAGAGCATAAACCAAGAGGAATCTTATCCTTCCTCTACAAACACTTGCCCCAAGTTCTTTTCTCTGATGCTGATACATACATCTATCTAAGCAAGAAAATATCTTCTAATTCTTTACATAAGCTAAATAATCAGAAGAGTAAGATCAAACGTGAATAAAGAGATCAATTTATGTGTAGGAAACATTGAAGTAGAGGTCAGGTTTTGCCTTTGCCATCAATTGTCACCAAAAGAAAGATGTAATTTCACATATCAGCATGACCTAGTATGAAATCAGATCTTACCACAGGAAAGACATTAACATGGTAGCCTGCTAAAACATTCAATTACTTGGACCAAACCATAGTTTTAAGTGACTTTAAGTTGTTGTTTTGCATCAACCCCTTACATAACTTTTCTTTTCTTCTACAGGAATCCTGCCCAATGTGGTATTTTTACAAATCGAGACCATATGAAAGATCTTCGAAGGTATCTGGCATTCAAATACATTCAGTATCTAGTCCTGCCTTCTACAAACATCATCGTCACTCTGCTGGGATTGTTTGCCAGTCTGTATGTCACACTGATACTGACATCACCTTCTGTATCCAGAAAATCCACTGCAGTGTTTATTAGTAACATAGCTCAGGCAGACATTTTCATTGGCTGTAGCATCTTTGTTGCCACGATTCAAGATGTGATAAAGAGTGAAATATTATCATCTTCTTTTCAATCAACCTTGAGGCAGAATTTCCAGATTGCAAATGCACATGTCAGCTCCCTTTTACTCAGCTGTGTCAGTCTTGAGGCCTTTCTGATTACTTTCCTTCCAGGAGAAACACGCCACATAAGGACTGTTAGATGTGCCAGGGTGGCTTCTAAGATTATCTGGATTACTGTAATTGTTGAATGTTTCCTTTATCAGCTAGAGTACTTCAAAGACCTCAGCATCTCTTCTATTGGCATTGGCAGGCAAGTTTTGCTCTTGCTAAATTTCTGTTATGGAGCCACGAAACTGCTGAAATCACTTACTTACCCAGTTGGACTATTTTTAAGGATCTTCAATGTGTATCTCTTTTACAAAGTTTATTTCAGAGTGTTGCCTTGAGACAGCCTGTAATGGTTAATTATATATGTCAACTTGGCTAGGCTATAGTGCCCAGTTTTTTAGTCAAACACTAATCTAGATGTTGCTGTGAAGGTATTTTGTAGATGTGGTTAACATTTACAATTACGGTTGACCTGTGGGCAATACAAGTTTGAACTGCAAGGATCTGTTTGCACGTGGATTTTCTTCTGCTTTTGCCACCCCTGAGACAACAAGACCAAACCCTCCTCTTCCTTCTCCTCCTCAGCCTATTCAATATGAAGGTGACAGGGATGATGATCCATTTCTACTTAATGAATAGTAAATGTATTTTCTTTTCCTTATGATTTTCTTAATATTTTTTCCTTTGGCTTGTTTTATTATAAGAATATAGTATGTAATACATATGCCATATAAAATATATGTTAATGGACTGTTTATGTTATTGATACGACTTCTGGTCAACAGTGGGTTATTATTAGCTAAATTTTTGCAGAGTCAAAAGTTATACATGGAGTTTTGAGTGCATGGGGTTTGGTGTCCCTAACCCTCATGTTGTTCAAGGGTCAACTGAAGTTGACTTTAAGTAAAAGAGATTGCCTTCAATAGTGTGGGTAGAACTCATACAATCAGCTGAAGGCCTTAAGAACAAAAACTGAGGCTTCCTAGGAGAAAAAGGAATTCTGCCTCAAGATAGTAACACAGAAATCCTGCTTGAATTTTCAAGCTGCTGGCCAGTCCTACAGATTTCAGATTCAAGATTATAACACCAGTTCTTGATTGAGATTTTGGCCTGCTGGTCTGCTCTACAGATTTTGGATTTTCCAGCCCCCACAATCATGTGAGCCAATTACTTAAAATTAAAAAATTAAGAAAATATTATATTGTATTTGTTGTATTTCTTTGAAGAACCCTGACTAATATTAATTTTGGTGTAGAGAATCATTCAAGAGGAACAGACTCTTAAGGATGAGTTTTATGAATTGGTTCTGGGGTTTCTGGAATTAGTTCTCTAATCTGATTAGGTTTAAGGGCATTAATGACTGACTCATTCCTAGTAGTAAAAAGGACAATAATAGTCCACGGTGTGATGTGGCAATAGAGACATACAAGATATCACTATTGGATACTTCCAATCAAAAATTCTTACATGAGGCAAGGTTCAGGGTGAACAGTATTTTGATACCTTAGAACATATTTGTAAAAAACCAATGAGTATAACAAGATTGGTCGGTTGATCCTAATTGCACAGGAGAATGTGAAGAAAGAAAAAGATGAGCTCAAGGCTTCGAATTCTCAGCTCAAGTGCAACATAAATGACTTGAAAGAGTCTATGTCTGACCCCTCCTACAACCAAAAAAGAGGCACAATGCCTAGTGGGCCTCTTTGCATTTTAGAGATAACATATTTCTCATTTGGGTGTGATACTCAAAACATTTACTGACTTATTAGAAAGAGTGCTAGTTTTAAGTGAGGCCCAGAGCAAGAGAAGGCTCTGCAGCAGGTCCAGGCTGCTGTGCAAGCTGCCTCCCGACTTGGGTCATAGGATTCAACAGATCCAACGATGCTTCAAGTGTCAGTGGCAGATAGCCATGGTGTTTGAAGCCTTTGGAAGGCCCCTAAAGGTGAATCACAGCACAGACCCTTAGGATTTGGGAGCAAAGCCCTATCATCTTTGGCAGATAACTACTCTCCTTTGAGAAACAGCTTTTGACTTGCTATTGGGCCTCAGTGGAGACTGAATGCTTAACCATCAGCTACCAAATTACATGTAACCCTAGCTGTCCATCATAAACTGAGTGTTGTCCCACCCATCGAACCATAAACTTAAGCATTCACAGCAGCACTCCATCATCAAATGGATATGGTGTATATGATACTAGGCTATAGCAAGCCCTGAAGGCATAAGTAAGTTACATGCAGAAGTAGCCCAAATGCCCACTCCTGCTATACTGCCTTTTCTCTCCCAGGCTGCACCCATGGCCTCATGGAAAGTTTCCTATGATGAGTTGAAAGAAGAGAAAACTCAGTGCTGGTTTACAGAAGGTTCTGCACAATATGTAGGCACCACCTGGAAGTGGACAGCTGCAGCACTACAGCCCCTTTCTGGGATGTCCCTGAAGGAGAGTGATGAAGGAAAATCTAGTGGGCAGAACTTTGAGCAGTGAACCTGGTTGTTCACTTTGCTTGGAATTAGAAATGGCCAGATGTGTGATTATATACCAATTCATGGGCTGTGACCAGTGATTTGGCTGGATGGTCAGGGACTTGGAAAGGGCATGATTAGAAAATTGGTGACAAGAAGGTCTGGGGAAGAAGTATTTGGATAGACCTTTCTTAATTGTTGGAAAACATGAAAATATTTTTGTTTCATGTGAATACTCATCAAAGGGTGACCTTAGCAAAGGAAGATTTTAATAGTAGGTGGATAGGATGACCCATTTTGTGGACACCAGTCAATTTCTTTCCCCAGCCGCTCCTGTCATTATCTAATGGGCTTATGAAGAAAATGGCCATAGTGGCAGGGATAAAGGTTATATGAGCTCAGTAACATGGACTCCCAGTCACCAAGGCTGACTTGGATACAGCCACTGCTGAGTGCTCAGTTTGTCAGTAGCAGAGACCAACACTGAGTTTTTAATATGGCACTATTCCCTGTAGTGATTGTCCAGCTATCTTGTGGCAGGTTGATTACAGTGGACCACTTCCATTATGGAAGGGGCAGTGCTTTGTTCTCACTGGAACAAACACTTTGGATATGGATTTCCTTTCCTTGTATGCAATGCTCCTAGTAAAACTATCATCTATGACTTACAGAATACCTTATCCACACAGCATTAATTCAGATCAAGGAATCACTTCACAGCAAAGGAAGGGTGACAATAGGCCCATACTCATGGAATTCACTGGTTTTATCATTTCCCCACCTCCTGAAGTAGATGGCTTTATAAAATTATGGAATGGCCTTTTGAAGATTCAGTTCTTGTGCCACCTCAGTGGCTCGGCAATGTTACGGGGTTTGGCAATGTTCTCCAGAAGGCTGTTTATGCTGTAAATCGACATCCAATATATGGTGCTGTTTCTCCCATAGCCAAGATTTATGGGCCCAAGAATTAAGATGTGGAAATGAGGGTGGCAACACTCGCTATTGCCCTTAGTGATCCACTAGCAAATTTTTTGCTTTCTGTCCCTGTGACCTTATGCTCTGCTGGCCTAGAGACAGTAGTTCCAAAGGGAGGAATGCTCCCACCGGGAAAGACAACAATGGTTCTATTGAATTGGAAGTTAAGACTGCCACTTTGCTGTAACTTTAGGCTCTGTTTGCCTTTGAGTCAACAGGCAAAACAGTATCTACGGTGTGAGAAGCACTTTTCAGTCATTATGCTGGCAGAGATCAAGATGAACTGCGCCCAGGACATCTACTAAATATGTATGGGTAGATAAGACATGTGAAAAAATAATAGATGATGTATAATAAGTGGTTTGTAACCTAGTAACTGCTTACAAGAGGAAAAGTACATTTTGCACTGGGTTGGTTAGCAAAGACCTGGCCAAATGTGTGAGACTTTAGTTGTGTTGTGAATATTAAGTTTATTGCTAAGTCCCCAAACTCTGAATTCCAGACTAATAGACAAGGGCTAGACATGGCCTAGACATGGCCTAGACATGAGTGTGTGGACATTTATTGTTTTTCATATTTCTCTCTCATGGTTCAGGGGAATTTGGCTTTCCTTAATAACAACCGTAATCACTTTGGTGACTGAAACTTGAGGTACCCTAAGCATTATAGATACTCTAAGCAGGTCTATATGCAGATACATGTTTTTGTCTGGATGTACTCTTTCACCAACTATCTATATATTATATAGTGAATCAGAGTGGGAGAATTAGTTTTGGGTCAAAGGACATATCTTAATGATTAAGGGGCTGGGACCAAGTTCTTCAATAGGAGAATCTCTGTAATTGCTATATTGGGTCGCTAGATTTGAAATCAAGCACAAAGACTTTTGGGGGTTGGAAAGGAGAAAGAAGGATATAAGAGGGTAGAGATATTTGTAGATAGAGTGTGTACTATGGGATTTGGCTTTGAAAAGTTTTAGGAAGAGGAATAAGACAGAACTTGAGCTGAAAGTGGAAGAGGCATAAAACAGGCATGTTGAGACTGACTCATGTTTAGTACTTTTATTTGTTTTCTTGCTTCTCTTCCTGTTATGACTCTGCGAGACCTATCTTTTCTTGCTCCTCCTTTTCTTTCTGCTTTGGTTCTGTAGAGGATGGGAAGCAACAGAACTGGTCACAGCCTGCAAACTCGGGCAGTTTTCCCCTTATGATGTTTTTATTCTTTACAGATTGAAAAAAAGAAAGGAACTGGAATTGTCCCCCGGCATCCCCAAAGGAACTCTACTAAATCCAAGGAAGTGATTTTTAATGGCCAAAGTAGTATCTAACCAAAAATGGAGATGTCAGTTTACAAATCTTACTCATTGAATCTGAGAAAGCAAAAATTAACGATTAGTGGTGATTCTTCCTGTCATTTAGGGCACCAGAAATATCTTCTTTGCTAGGAATACTGACCTAATGCTTGCCAGTACCAGGGCTACTGCCAAAACGGCAGGAAGACCTTAGACATAGAACTTAATTAGGAGCTTAAAAAGATCCAGGAGAAGAGCCAGGAAAAAGTGAGTGCTAAATGGTTCTTCCTTTTTAATGTAAGCGAAGGTTGCCAAGAATAATTTGTGAGATGGAGATGCAGAAAAGAATATTTTGCCAATTCTGGGAAGAGGTAGACTTATGATTTGACCATTTGGGACATACTGAAGGTCCACTGTTGCCCCAGCCTCTATAGAAAACCAACCCCACATAAACTTATTTTCTAGGAATTGGCCAAAAAAGGCTGATTATATAAAGTAAACATATATATTTAGTGTGCTTTTTAAAAGAAGGAGAGAACCTAGCAAGATTTTTTTAAAATGCCTTACAAAATGCTTTTTAAGGACAAGTTTTGATTCTTAAGGAGCTGAACTTTCTGGGTGAACTATTACGTAATTGGTCCATAAGCTTTCCATTCACCATTGATAGGCCTGCTTCTATTCTTATTCTTAAGGAAATATGTCTTTACTGCATATAATATCCCTGGAATATTTATTTCCCCATATATTTATTGCTCCTTTCTCTTTCAATAGCTCCCTTGTTAACTTGAGGTTGATTTCACTTAGGAACAGATTTGGTACTAAAGACTTCAGATTTCCATCCACATTAGTTTCTAAATTCAACTTTTCTACTGCATGGTTCTCAAAACTTGACATTGCAGTTACTTTTGGAGAATGTTTTGTTAGAAAAATGAGATAAAGGCATGAAGCATCATTCTTCTGAACTCTGTTTGAAAGAGTTTATTTTAAAATATATGCATATATAGTGGGATATGGTAATTATACTTGAATAAACAACAGTTTTTCCAGATACGAAACAGAAATTTGATTATGTACTGAATTCTAGACAGAAGCCCTTATAGTTTAAACCAAGAAGTTCAATCCTGAAAAATGTCAAGTTGGGAGATTTCTGTAGGCAAAAATAGGCAGTCTTTACTTTTACCAACATATGTCTCCGGACACTAAATATAAAGCACAATGTGGTAAAAGTTTTCCCATTGGTATTAGGCTATACTTGTAGATTGAATTTATGACCAAAAAATTGGCATCGGATAAAGCTTACATTTGACTATCCATATGTTAGAAAAAAATGATACTAGAAACCTTCCTGTTTTTCAAAGTGAAAATAGTATGTATAAATGAGCATAAATATAGTGTGCACATTGACTATAAAAGCCCAAAGTGTACTGAGACATATATACCTAGTACCAAAAGTTGTATTCAGTATTCAGAAATGTGACCTACAAGAAACTTTCACAATTTCAGAGATACAATGATGTTTGAAATAGAAACATTCATTCTTCCACTCAACAAATATTTATTACTCACTATGTGAAAGAGAGTGTTCTAGGCTTATGTCATGGAATAAACCAAAAATTTCTTCCCTTGTAAAACTCATATTCTAGTGAATGGAATGGAAAATAATGACATGAGTAAAAAAAAAAAAAAAAATATATATATATATATATATGTATATCTAGGGTGGTGATAAGTCCTATGAAGAAACAAATAAATAAGGAAAAAGGAGTATGTAATATTGAAAGGAAGTGTACATTTAAATTTTAGATAGGATGGCTTAATTGAGAAGATGAATTTTGATTTGAGTGAATACCTGAAGAAAGTAAGCAAGCAAGATATGAAGAAAAAAGAATATTTCAGATTAGAAGAGCATTAGAGATTACTTAGGCCTTATTTTACAAATGAAAAATCTAAGGCCTGAGTGACTCACTCAGGCTGGATTCCTGATTTTCAGTCCTCTGGTTGAGGCTTTATTTCTTCTGAAAAGTATCTTTAAGCATAAGACAGAAGCACCAGGAGTTATTTTTAAACAGCAGCTTTTTTCTTAGTCTGAAGCTACACTGAACAGGAAGTTTTTCCTCGGGATTTTGGGTTTGCTTTTAGCAGCTGAGTTAAATATGATGCCTCTGTATCTCCAAAATGAAGACTGAGTTGCTGCAGAGAAGCACTGTGGGTCCTCATTTATGATAGGCCACAAAGACAGTTTGGCATATGTTCTCTAGTGCTGTAATAAACAAGAAAACAAACAACAGCAAGAAAAGGCACTGCATCCTCTGTTAGAAAATATTTCTGCAATAGAAGACCATGCTCTTAGATGGAAATTCCAGTTGACTAAGTTGCCTGAGATGGTTTTCAAGATTTAGATCTGAGTCCAAGACTCTCTAGTGATTTCTAAGCATTTAAGATGCTCTCTAGTTTAGACAGAAAACCCAGATGACTAAGTGCAGCTTTCACTTTTGATGCACTACAATATGTTTAGCATCTTGTAGACCTGGGGTTGGCTATACAGAGTCCATTCATGGGTTATCTTCATGATGATCACCTGTAAGTGGTTACTTTACCTTTCATTTTCCAAAAGTTGCTAACTAGCCACATGACCTGGCAGTAAGTCACTTCTCCTTTGGAAGGTACAGATGATGAAACTTTGGATCTCAGATTCATCACTGTTACCATAAATGAGGTTGGGATATACTTTCTAAGAGGATTTGGAACTCTGAAATTACAGGATTCTGGTTTTATTTGAGCTAGAGAAATTCTCTTTAAGAATATAAAGGACACAGTTTATAGTTCCTTGAACACTAAAAAAAGATACTGTACACAGAAGCACTCTTCTGCTACCACTGATGCTGCCCCAATTTAGGCCATTATGGATTTTTTTCTTCTGAATGACTATAATAGTTTCCCATCCCAGATCAATTTTTCTTAAGAAAAACTTTTCTTATGCCATTCTCTTGCTTAAAATATTTTAATGAATGGCACCCCATTGTCAGCTGGACAAAATTAATAACATCTTAGAACTCAAGGCTATCTTCAATTACCTTTCCTGCCTTATCTCTTACCATAACTCTCAAGTCTCTAGATACACCAGAATACCTGCCTTTGTTTAAATTTACCATGTACTTCTATCACTTTGCTGTACGTTCTGTTGGCTCAATCCTTCAGGATCTGCTCAAACCTGAGCTAGTCCCGGAGGCCTCCCCAAATTTCCTCTAGGCCAAATGCAGAACCCATCTTTTTGTTCCCTTGTTGGTCATCACGTTGAATCTCTTTCTGCCAGAATTTCTCACCATCTTCCTTGACCTAGATATTCATTTCCATGCCTCTCTCCCTGGCTAGAGCCCAGAGTCTGTGTCTTTTTCATCTGGAATACCTCTCCCTGCACCCAGCCTGTAGCTCATGTTTTATATATAGTATTTCTCTGATAACACATTTTTGAATTGAATTAAGTTATTTCTTAAAAAGGTTGGCATATAGGACACTTTCAACGAACAAGAAAGCTTCATTGAACTTGTGGTGTCAGGGGTCATTGCATTTTCCCCTTTAAGTACCAAAACATTGGAACATTGCTCCATTTTAGGTGGGACTTTGTCTAAGATATATCATATTTGCTTTGAAGCCACAATAAACAGGTAAATGGATTTTAACAAAATCACAAAATAAATTTAATCCTTTTTTGTTGTCTGATGCAGGGTACTTGATAGCTACATAAGTTGTACAGTGCTGTTATGCCGTGATCTCCTCTTAGATGGCTTTGTGGTTTGCCTAACTGTGCCTCTAGGTTAAATTTCTCCCTAATTTGAATTCACCACTTGATGACACATCTGTGTCCTTTTCCTAATTGTCAGTTGCTGATTCTCGTTGGTTTTATCCATGATCAAATCTGTATTCTTCTGTAATTTAGGCCCGAGAGCAGCTAGAAGAAACCAGATAACGAGGAGATTGAATTTAACTAGGAACATTATATTTTTCATATAATGTTAAGTCAATAGGCTTTGAGCAAAATTGGCAGACTTGACAATATCTCTATCTCTGGATAGTCAAAGGTTTTCCCCTTAATTCTAGTTTTGTGCCTGCCTTCTAGATGGGTGAGGTTGTTAGAAGCCCAACTCCCAGGCCCAGATAAGCATCACTCTGAATATTTCATGTGTAATTGTGCACTACTCAGGTATTTCCTATCAATGAAGAATATTGTAGAGGTTTAGGTTTTCTGAATTTAACAAATGCAATATTTGTCATCTATCCTGAGCGTGTCTGATTAAAATAAAAAGATGATGTTCATTACACTTTCGAAAGTAGCTTCGGGATATATTTCTAAGTTGTATCTCTTATCTTCTGCTTTGGCATTTCTAACTATCTTTCAACCTGCTTTTGGCTAGATGATTGTCTCTTACTATAATCTAGTGTTCACTAAAAGTCATTATTTTCAATGATAAGACACATCTTTCTGTAGCTTGGAGACCCCATTGTCAATGACATATTAGGACACAGACAGTTGCAGTGACATGAAGGAGATCTTTCTTGGACACATTCGAAACATCGAACATAATTCATCAAGGTCTTTACAAAGAAAACAACATTCTTTTTACATGAAAATGTAAATCCTCTTTGGCAAAATTCATCTCTATCTGTAATTCCTAAAGAACAGTTTTGAAACATGTTTTTTTTCTTTCAGTAAGTTTTTAAATCATATTCAGTGATCTTCATCTATCCTGTGTAATCAGTTCAGTATTTGATACTCAGAAGACAATTTTCACTCTGCAAAGCAAGGAACTTAAGAGACTTAAGCAAGAAGGAATCTTGAGATCATCTAATATAGCCTCCTATCCTCAGCAGGTTTTATCCTAATTATATAAATTAGGCTAGCAAGGCTCACAAAGGCTTTGTTCTTTCTCAAGATTGTTTTGAGAATTTGGGGTTCTTTGTGGATCCATATAAATTTTAGGATGAATTTTTCTATTTCTGAAAAAAATACTTGGATATTTTCATAGAAATTGCATAGAACCTGTAGATTGC
Source organism: Indri indri (assembly GCA_004363605.1). Taxonomy (NCBI): domain Eukaryota; kingdom Metazoa; phylum Chordata; class Mammalia; order Primates; family Indriidae; genus Indri; species Indri indri. Next base: position 44,318 of record RJWJ010009319.1, read on the forward strand.
TTTGGGTACTATGGATGTTTTAACAATGTTAAATCTTCTAATCCCTGAACATGGGATATCTTTCCATTTATTTTGTCTAATTTCATTGAGCAATATTTTGTAGTTTTCAGTGTACAAGTCTTTTCACATCCTTGTTTAAGTTTATTTCTAATTATTTTATTCTTCTTTATGTTATTGTATATAGTATTGTTTTCTTAATTTCCTTTTTAGACTATTTAATGTTAGAGTAGAAACAACTAATATTTGCATGCTGCTTTTGTACCCTGAAATTTTAGTGATTTTGTTTATTAATTCTAACAGTTTTATTGCAGAATCTTTAGGGTTTTCTGTTAATACTAATAAAATCATGTCATCTGTGAACAAATATAATTTTACTTTTTCCTTTTCAATTAATTGGCTTTTATTTCTTTTTCTTGCCTAATTCCTCTGGCTAGGACTTCCAGTCCTATGCTGAATGGAAGTGGTGAAAATAGACATCCTTGCTTTGCTTTTGGTCTTGGAGGATAATTCAGTGTTTTACTATTGAATATAATGTTAACTGTGTGCTTTTCATATATGGCCTTTATTATATTGTGATAATTTCATTCTCCTCCTAGTTTTTGAGTTTTTGTGATTAAAGAATATTGAATTTTATTAAATGCTTCGTCTGCACCTATTGAGATGATCATGTGGTTTTGTCCTCCATTTGGTTAGTATGGCATATCATACTTATTGATTTGAATATGAAGAGCCATCCTTACATACCAAGGATAAATCTCACTTGATCGTGGTGTGTGATCTTTTTAATGTGCTATTGAATTTAGTTTGCTAGTATTTCACTGAGGATTTTTGCATGTATATTCATCAGGGGTTTTGGCCTGTAGTTTTGTTTCCTTGTAGTGTCCTTGTCTGGTTTCATTATCAGGGTAATGCTGGCCTCAAAAAATGATTTTAGCAGTGTTCTTTCCTTTTCAATATATGGAAAAACTTGAGAAGGATTTGCCTTACTTATTCTTGAAATGTTTTGCAAAATTATCCAGTGAAGCCATCCAGTTCTGGTCCTGGGCTTCTCTTTGTTACAAAGTTGTTTTTTTTTTTTTTTTTTTTTGAGATGGAGTCTCGCTTGGTTGCCCAGGTTAGAGTGCAGTGGTAATATCATAGCTCACTTCAACTTCAAACTCTTGGGCTCAGTCTCCCAAGTAGCTGGGACTACAGGCTCACACTACCACGTCTAGCTAAATTTTCTATTTATTGTAGAGACAAGATCTTGCTATGTTGCCCTGGCCAGTCTCAAACTCTTGGCCTCAAGCAATCCTCCTGTCTTGGGCTCCTAAAGTGCTACGATTACAGGTGTGAGATACCACACCTGGTCCGTCGGAGCTTTTTGGTTCCTGAATCAATCTCTTTATTAATTACAGGTATTCATATTTTCAATTTACTCATGATTCAGTCTTGGTATGTTATGTATTTTTAGGAACTTACTCATTTCTTCTAAGTTATCGAATTTGTTAACATATAATTTTTCACAGTAGTCTCTCATAATCTGTTTTATTTCTGTGCCTTCAATTGCAATGTCACCTCTTTCATTTCTGGTTCTATTTATTTGAATCTTCTCTCTCTTTTACTTAGTCTAGCTAAAAGTTTTTCAGTTTTGTTGCTCTTTTAAAAAATCAATTCAGTTTTTTTCTGTTATTTTTCTATTCTCTATTTTGTTTATTCTGCTCCAATCTTTATTATTTCCTTCCATTTGCTAACATTGGGCTTTGTTTGTTCTTCTTTTTCTAGTTAATTTAGGTCGTTTTTGAAATTTTCTCTTTTAATGTAGGTGTTTATTACTATAAACTTTCCTCTTAGTACTGTTTTTGCTGTGTCCTATAGGTTTTGGTATGTCGTGCTATCATTTTCATTCATCTCAAAATATTTTCTAATTTCCCTCTGGTTTCTTCTCTGATTCAATGATTGTTCAAAGGTATGTTATTTGATTTCCGCATATTTTTGAATTCTCCAGTTTCTTTTTGCTACTGATTTCTGGTTGTATTCCATTATGGTTGGAAAATATACTTGGTATATTTTCAGTCTTTTCACACTTGTTAGGACTTGTTTTTGATCTGAGATGTGATTGGTCTATTCTGAATAATGTTACATGTGCACTTGACAAGAATATGTTGTCTGTTGCCATTGGGCAGAATGTTCTGTATATGTGTGTTGGATCCATTTAGTATATAGTGTTGTTCAAGTTTCCTTTTTCCTTATTGATATTTTACATGGATGTTCTATCTACTATTGTAAGTATATTGAAATCCACTATTATTTTGTTTCTGTTTATTTCTCTCTTCAGAAATACCAATGTTTTCTTTGTATATTTAAGTGCTCTGATGTTGGGTGCATATATATGTTTATAATTGTTATATCTTCCTGATGAATTGGCCATTTTATCATTTTATAGTGTCCTTCTTTATCTTTACTGACACGTTTTAAAGTCTATTTTTAGTGATATAAATATGGTAACACCTGCTTTATTTTGGTTACCTTTTGCACAAAATATGTTTCCATCTTTTTGCTTTCAGCCTATGTGTGTTCTTAAATCTAAAGTGAGTTTCTTCTAGATAGCATATAGTTGGATCTTGCTTTTTATTTTTTATTTTTTAAATTTTTATTTCAAAGTATTATGGGGTACAGATAATTTTGGTTACATGAATCGCTTTCATAAAGCTTGAGTCATGCTTATAAGAGTGCCCATCACCCAGATACTGTTCATTGTACCAGTTAGGTAGGTTTTTGCTGGTCCCCTCCTCCCCGCTGGTTAATTTGTGTTGAGTTTTGCTTCCCTATATGCACGTGTACTCATTTCTTAGTTCCAGTTTAGTAGTGAGGATGTGTGGTGTTTCTTTTTCCATTCTTTAGATACTTCACTTAGGATAATGGTCTTCAGTTCCATCCAAATTGCTACAAAGGGCACAGATTCATCATTTATTATGATGGAGTAGTACTCCACAGTATACATATACCACATTTTGTTAATCTACTCATGAATTGATGGGCACTTGGGTTGATTCCACGTCTGTGTAGTTATGAATTGTGCTGCACTAAACATTCAAGTGCAGGTGTCTTTTTGATAAAATGTCTTTTTTTCCTTTGGGTAGATATACAGTAGTGGGATTTCTGGATCAAATGGGAGGGTTACTTTTAGTTCTTTGAGGAATCTTGATAATGCTTTCCATAGAGGTTGTACTAATTTGCCGTCCCACCAACAGTGTATCCATACCAGCATCTATTGTTTTTGGACTTTTTAATAAAGGCCATTTTGTCTAGAGTAAGGTGATATCTGATTGTGGTTTTAATTTGCATTTTCCTGATGGTTAGTGATGTTGAGCATTTTTTCATATGTTTATTCGCCATATGTTTATCTTCTTTAGAAGAGCTTCTGTTCATGTCTTTTGCACACTTTTTAATGGGGTGTTTTTTTTATTGCTGATTTGCTTGAGTTCTTTGTAGATTCTGGTTATTAGTCCTTTATCAGATGTATAGCTTGCAAATATTTTCTGCCATTCTTTAGATTGTCTATTTGCTCTGTTAATTATTTCCTTGGTTGTGCAGAAGCTTTCTTAATTTAATCAAGCCCCATATACTTATGTTTGTTGTTGCTGTGATTTTCATTGTGGTCTTCTTCATAAATTCTTTGCCTAGGCTAATATCTGGAAGAGTTTTTCACACATTTTCTTCGAGATTTCCAATGGTTTCACACCTTTATTGATCTTGAATTAATTTTTGTGAGTGATGAGAGATATGGATCCTGTTCCATTTTTCTACATGTGGCTATCCAATTTTCCCAGCACCATGTATTGAATAGGGATTAGTAACCCAGTACATATTGTTGTCTGCCTTCTCAAAGATGTGTTGGCTGTATGTACATGGTTTTACATCTGGGTTTTTTGTTCTGTTCTATTTGTCTTTGTCTCTATTTTTGTGTCAGTATCATGATTATTAGGTTACTATAGCCCTGTAGTATAGTTTGAAGATTGGTAAGGTGATACCTCCAAATTTGTCCCTTTTACTTAAGATTGCTTTGGCTATTCAGGCTCTTTTCTAGTTCCACACAATGTGTAGAATTATTATTTGTAGATCTGTGAAATATTTTGATGGAAATTGCATTGAATCTGTAAATCACTTTGGGTAGTATGTACATTTTTTTCTTTCTTTTTTTTATTTCAGCATATTATGGGGGCACAGATGTTTAGGTTACGTATGTTGCCCTTGCCCCTCCCCCCCCAAGGCCGAGTTTCAAGCATGTCCATCTCTCGGATGGTGCGCATTGCACTCTTTTTGTAGGCATATACCCGTCCCCTCCTCCCCCTCTGCCTAACCCCTCCCCCCTGCCCGACATCCAATAGATGTTATTCTTAGATGTGCACTTATGTGTTGATCAGTTAATACCAATTTGATGGTGAGTACATGTGGTGCTTGTTTTTCCATTCTTGGGATACTTCACTTAGTAGAATGTTTTCCAGCTCTATCCAGGAGTATACAAAAGGTGCTCTATCACCATTGTTTCTAAAAGCTGAATAGTACTCCATGGTATACATATACCACATTTTATTAATCCACTCATGTCTTGATGGACACTTGGGTTGTTTCCACATCTTTGCAATTGTGAATTGTGCTGCTATAAACATTTGGGTGCAGGTGTCTTTCTTATAGAGCATCATTTGTTCTTTTGGGTAGATGCCCAGTAATGGGATTGCTGGATCGAATGGTACTTCTACTTGTATCTCTTTAAGGTATTTCCATATTGCTTTCCACAGAGGTTGCACTAGTTTGCAGTCCCACCAGCAGTGTATGAGTGTTACTATCACCCCGCATCCATGCCGACATTTATTGTTTTGGGACTTTTTGATAGAGGCCAGTCTCACTGGAGATAAGTGATATCTCATTGTGGTTTTGATTTGCATTTCCCTGATGATTAGAGATGTTGAGCATTTTTTCATATGTTTTTTTGGCCATTATTCTGTCTTCCTTTGAAAAGTTTCTGTTCATGTCCTTTGCCCACTTTTTGATAGGGTTGTTTGATTTTTTCTTGTTGATTTCCCTGAGTTCTAAGTAGATTCTAGTTATCAGCCCTTTATCGGATTTGTAGCATGCAAAAATTTTCTCCCATTCTGTAGGTTGTCTGTTTACTCTTGTGACAGTTTCTTTGGCTGTGCAGAAGCTTTTTAATCTGATGAGGTCCCATTTATTTATTTTGGTTGTTGCTGTGATTGCTTTTGGGGTCTTCTTCATAAATTCTTTGCCTAGGCCAATGTCTAGAAGAGTATTTCCAACATCTTCCTCTAGAATTCTAATAGTTTCATTCCTTAGGTTTAAATCTGTTACCCAGTGTGAGTTGATTTTTGTGAGAGGTGAAAGGTGTGGATCCTGATTCAGTCTTCTACATGTGGCTCCCCAGTTTTCCCAGCACCATTTATTGAATAAGGATTCTTTTCCCCAGTGTATGTTTTTGTCTGCTTTGTCAAAGATTAGGTGGCTATATGAGGATGGTTTTATATCTGGGTTCTCAGTTCTTTTCCACAGGTCAATGGCTCTATTTTTGTGCCAATACCAAGCTGTTTTGATTACTACAGCCTTACAATAAAGTTTGAAGTCTGGTAAGTTGATACCTCCCATTTTGTTTTTATTGCCTACAATCATATTTGCTATGCGGGGTCTTCTCTGGTTCCATACAAAGCATAGAGTTAATTTTTCTACATCTGTGAAGAATGATGTTGGTATTTTAATAGGGATTGCATTGAATCTGTAGATCGCTTTGGGTAGTATAGACATTTTAACAATGTTGATTCTGCCGACCCACGAGCATGGTATGGTTTTCTACCTGTTTACGTCCTCTGCTATTTCCTTCCTCAGTGTTTCATAGTTCTCCCTGTAGAGGTCTTTTACCTTCTTAGTTAAATATATTCCTAGATACTTGATTTTCTTTGTTGCTATTGTGAAGGGAATTGAGTCTTTGATTTGGTTCTCGGTATGACTGCTGTTGGCGTATATGAAAGCCTCTGATTTGTGTGTATTGATTTTATATCCTGAGACTTTACTGAATTCATTTATC
>RJWJ010009320.1:0-50367 GCA_004363605.1 Indri indri
GAAAGAGAGAAAGAATGCATTCACATTTTAATATTAAAAGGAACACCATATACCTATGGTCCAACTTTTAGAAATACAACCTTAGCAGTATCTAAGATACTCCAAGTGTGTTGATTTCTGAATGTATCCCTGCCATTTTCTCCTATAACTCTGAATTTTTTATTAATCATTTCATTGCTTTTAAAAAATAGTTTTATCACATATGATTAATATATCCAAAAACAATGTTATTGTTTAGTTTGGTTAACTATAATTTCTATTTAAATGGAAACATATTGTATAAGTTTATTTATAACTTACTTTTTCAATGGATCTGGTATTTTTTAAGATTCATCTATTTCGAGTCATGTAGCTATGGCCCATTAAGCTTCATTGCTATATGGTATTCATTGTGGTATATAAATGTACTAGTATTTATTTATCCATTTTATTACTGATGGACAATTTTTAGTCACTTTCAGTGCTTTGCTTTGCAAAATAATGCTGCAATGGACTTTTTTTTGTACATAGCATCTGATACACATGTTTTACTTTCTCTTGGGTATATACCTAAAAATCAAATTTATAAGTCATATAATTCACTCATTTTCAACTGTGTGTGATAATGGCACACTGCTTTTGAAAGCCACTACATTAATTTATATCGCTCTGGCGTTATATGATGGTTCTTAACACTCCAAAACCTCGCCAGCACTTGGTACTTTCAGACTTAAATTTTATTTATTTTGTGGGTGTGAAATGGTAACAGAGTGTAAGGTAATTTGCATTTCTCTGGCTATTAATGATATTGACCATCTTTTCATATTTTTACATGCATTCAGGTTTTCTATTTTGTGATGCCTGCTTTCCCCCCCCCCCTCATTTTTCTCTTAGGCTCTTTCTCTTGTAAGAATTTCTTTAATGGCAGTATCTAATCTCATTATGAACTATTCTATCTCCTACAACTTCTAAGCACAGTGAGGGAGCAAGTCTGATATAGTCCTCCACAGAAAGAATGGCACTGGAAGGTTTTGCTTTACTGATTCATGTTATTAATTGGGAGCTTCGACTCCCAGGAAGAGAGAAACAAGGCATGAGCGCTCACTCACCCATGCTTATTGACTTCATGGGCTCTAAGTGCCATGTGTATTAACTGAGCTGATTGACTATAAGATTGCAGCCTTCTCTTACCTTGCACTTCATCACTCCGAACAATGTCATTCCCAGTGCAGGACTGACAGGCACTCTTGTCCAGCCTTCGTTCTATATCCCTAATCCATTAGTATTGGCTTGAGGTCAGCTCTTTGAATACAAGATCAATTCTAATATAGTAACATTGACTTCTCTGTCTATCAGAGAGTAGATAGAAAGTTGAGAGAGATCAATAAATTCCAAATAACGAATCAGAAAATACATAGTGTCTATGAGCCAGTTAGCATGCATGGATTTCTTTGTGCTAGTCATTGATTTAAATATAGGTAGTCCAGAAATAATGTATTTGTACCCACATCTGAAAGCCAAAATGAAAATCAACTCTTCAAACTATGTCCTTAGCTGAATAGAAAATAAGAAATGCTTAGATCCTTGGCCTTTTGCTCAAATCTTACCTTTTCTGGGTCTGTGTTACCAATTCACATCTTGTTTGTGTTACCAATTCACATCTTGTTTGTGTTTTCACTCCAAGTCTTTTTGTCAGACTAGTCTAATTCCTCGTACAAAGGAATATGTGGCCCTTTTCACATATTTCAAAGACTCCAAAAATTATAGCCCCCCATACCTCTCTACTCCACCACCATCATAGATTTTCTTCCCATCTCTTTTCCGCCTAAAGAAACCATCCTAAATGTCTCCTATGAAGACTTTCTTTAACTCCATTGCTCTGAGGAGACCCTCGAGCTCCAAAATCCTGAAGCACTTATTACCATTAGCACTAATTTAGAGGCTTGTTATGTCTCCTTTCTCATGCCAGCCTCACATGGTTAGTTTTCTATCTGTGTTTTTTTACCCACCAAATTAATGACATCTGAAAGTCTGGGACTGCATCTGAGGTGTTGGCATATGTCCCACCCACATAGCATATCACCTGAGTAAAAGTACATGCCAACTAAAACTGAGTCGTTAGGCCAGATATAAGCTTGCACTCATACCCTTGCTGATATCACGTTAATCAAAGTTGATCAATCTCCACTAGGATCCTGCTCTCCTTTTAACCTGAGGTATCAAGACTGGCAAGCTGGCAAGTTCTATTAACGCATGCCTGTTCTAACCTTCCACCCATCCGAACTGTAGTTCACTCTGTTAAGGTGAGTACCTGCTATTGAACAAAGAAGAATTCAGCTAAAATAGCCCATGTAGTCCTGGCTGAAACGTTTGATCTAATGGGCATCCTCTTCCTCCCTAATGTCTGTTAACACATCATCCTCGTATCTCAGAGACTCTAGCTTCTTGTCCCTAAATCTCATTATAGATATTCTAAATCATTCTAAAGATGAGACAATCATGCTCTTACAAAATCTCGAGCTGATTTTGAGTCCGATAACTTATGGAGATGATCATTATAATAGTAAACAATTTTTTAAAAAACATGCTTATATAATGCTTCCTATATACTAGGTCTCATTCCTAGTGCTTTGAAAATATTAACTCATTTAATTAGCATTAAGAACTTGATGAGGTAGGTACTGTTACTGTGCTCAATGTTCTCCCTTAGCCACCTACATCCAGTCCTGCCCATTCTTCACCTGCTTCAGGACCAGGGGCCTGACCTCATCGGCCAGGCTGCTCACCCGCCGGCTTGTCATTGAATCCAGCCAGCAGTAGATACCAGCAAGATACTAGACAGCGGAAGCAGAGAAAAGCAATAGTTTACTTTGTCAGCTTCCTTTGCACTGGGTTGTGTCTTGACAATGAATACTTTTCTCCACAAAAGTCTACAACTTCCATAGCTAGCCCACTCCTATAGCTACAACCCTCCTAAGATTCCATTAACCACTCTCTCCTTTTACCCCTTTAGACCTAGGAGGGGTAAAATGTTTTTATTGTCAGAGTACTTTACTACTCCTTATTAGTTTGCCTTAAGGCTGATCACAAATTTATAAATATTCTTTTTGTTAAAGTCTCTTAAATGTCCCCCTTTGAGTATAGTATCTTACTGTCTGAACCCCAACCATTACAAGTAAGCAAACTGAGGCAAACATTATTAAGTTACTTGCTCAAGATTATACAACTAATGAGTAGCAGAGTTGGGTTCAAACTCTGGCTGTGTGACTCCACAATCTGTGCTCTGACAAATATTCCATGCTGTCTCTGGGTCTGCGTGTCTCCAAATTTAGCCAAACAACTGCCTTTTAACTTTAATATAGGCCTCCAATTTCTTCTTGCCAGCTGAAGTCAAGAGCAACGGCTTCTTCCTTTGCCAGGAGAGAAAGATCATCAGATCTATTTCAGAAAGGACGTGGGCTGAGTTAACCATGAAAATGGAAAGTGTCACGTTTGGCCATGGTTTTCATATATCTTCTGGGTTCTACTGCTATCCGTTTTGCATATAAACTGTAAGGATAGAAATGAATTTAAGAAAAAATAAAAATAGTACACGATTATAAACAAAAGACAAGCGAGTAGCAGAGAACTATAGTAGAAAGTAGAAAGTCAAAATGCCAACTGGACACTTCAAAGGCCCAAGCCAGTCCTTTGTCCAAACTAAAACCAATAACGGGGCTGAATTGTAATCCAGAAGGGAACTTTGGAAAGGAAACTCCCATGAAGGTACTAAAAGGTGGCTGAGACACTCCACTCAAAACCTGTAATAAATCACTGAAATCCCACAATTAAATCACAGTAAGCCACTGCAAATAAGTTGCAGTGGTTCTTCTTACAATTTACCATGAAGACAATATTGTTTTAATGCCACTGTGTATTAAATGCCTACTCTATGTGAAGGACTTTATCTGTATGTTATTGTTACATTTCTCCACACACTTGAAAATGATAAAATTACCCCATTTTCAGGTGGAGAGTAGAGGACTGGATTGATTAAATTATTCTCTCAAAATCAAAACATGAGTGGAGAACTGAGATTCAAACTCAAGTATGACCTCGAATATTGTGTTTGTGTGTGTATTAATTATGATTATAATCACAGATGTGGAATTATAAGATCATTCAAAATCTGATACCCTAAGATGAAAAACACCATGAATTCTACCTCAGCTTTTCCTAGTTCTGCAGTACATATATCATTTTGCCTCACTTCTGAGATTATGCAAATGAAATAAAATGTAGTTTTTATAGTGCCCTGAAAACAACCACAAGTGCGGTAAGAATAAATCGTACCTCTATGTATATAGTTGAAATCTTCACAGCCGATAGTTGAAAGAATTAAACTTGATAGCTCTCCCAAACTCTGTCAATTGCAGGTTATACCTGGCTTTATGAAATACACAGGTTTCTGAAATCTTTTATAATCCAAGAATATGAGGAAATCATGTTTATTTTTTTCCCTGATGACTTCTAAGACCATTTAAGAAAGGGCAACCTCAGTTTTTGATGTAGCTCCTCTCACATTCTTTTTTCCTTCTTTCCCCCATCCTCGGCGATGTGCTTAGGAATCAATCAAGCACTTTCTTAAAAGTTATTTTTTAAAAATTATGGTTAGGTAGGTATAAGCCAAGAGTTCCTATAATGGTTGTTCAGTTTTGGGAGACTCCAATAGACATAACCACAAGATCTGGTACATGGGCTTTTCCTTGTCGCATATGATTTTTTTACCCAGCGGTAGAGAGATTGGAGGCTTCTGCTGTTGTAGGCAGGGCTGCTAACAGTGTTTACAAAATGGTTGAGAAAACCCATGTCTGTCTAACAGCTTTTTACCACATCAATTATAAATGCATTTTCCCATGGGTGGTATTATCTCTCGCCCAAGGAATTTTCCACTGTCCTGGAGCATTTGCTGAGGAGAATTGATTAGGAAGGCGGCTTCCCAGTAGATGGAGAGAAACTGCAAATGCTTCTGTTTGTTGATGCTGTTACCCTCGCAGCATAAGTACTGCAAGAATGTGAACAATTACAGCCGAAAATTCAAGCGGAAGCTGCTATGATAGAATTGGCAATTCACCCCTGTGGAGTGGAACAGACTCAGATATGTGAAACTGGAATATATCTACCTGAGCCAAGTGATATTTGCTGGTGAGGAAATTAGAGATGTCAGTCATCTGTAGGGGCAGGAGGGAAACACGTATTTTGTTTGGGGTGAGATATAATTACCTGGATTGCCCTCACTGAAAGTTTTTCTCTGATTATATTTGCATAGACCCAGTTTTCTTTTTACGATTATGGTCATGGGGTATTAACAATTACTATAAATCAATTTTATTAAGAAGATGAGTTTATATAAAAGTAATTTAAACAATTAGATATGTTTCTTAAGGCTTTTTGTTTATGGGTATGACTTTTTAAAGTTAATAAATTTATTTACTTATTTTTATGATGTAAAACTTGGTTGTCTTTGATTCTGAAGTAAGGTAATTGCATCCCAACCTTCCTTTCAGTGTTATTTCACACTGGATTTGAATGGCAAAATGTTGTTTGGTAAGACTTTTTATGTAACATCTGGCTCAGGATCAATATATACTAAGTACTGAATTAATTAGCTACCTAAAAGAAAAATGCAGCTTAAGGTAATAGACTTATCTGGGAAAGTGAATAACTATGAAGCAAAACTCTTGAAATTGTTCAACTTTTAAACTAGTAATCCCATGACTATGAATTTCTATTTAGGAAATACACTAAAACTCTACTGTCCAACACAGTAGCCATAAGCACATAGAGCACTTGAAATTTGGCTAGTCTACCTTGATGTATACTTTAAGTTTAAAATACATACTGAATTTTAAAGACAATATAAAAATAATGTAAAATGTATCTTTAATAATTTTTATTTTCATCATATGTAGAAATGAAATATTTCAAATATATTGAATCACATAAAACATATCATTAGAATTAACTTCACCTGTTTCTTTTTACTTTTTTAATGTGGGTATCAAGACTAGACTATTAAAGGAAATTTAATTATGTATGTGGCTTGTATTTGTTACTTGTATTTCATTTCTATTGAGTAGATGTTTTAAAAGGAAGAAAAGACTACATGCCTATGAGGATGTGCACTGTTACACTGTGCGTGATGCAGGCATTTTACTATGCTACTGAAATATTTATCAATGAGAGAATGGCTCTGAGCATTATGATATTGATGTATCATTGAATGGTGCGCAGACAGTGGGAATGGTAATTACGATGACTGCAGCAATATGAACCCTATAGAATACATACGTAAGTGAGAAAATATAAAAAGAACTTGTACGTATAATAGATATAGAACTTTGTAAAAATATGTATATGAACAGAAAAAAAACTGAAATGAAATATAAAACTATATTACTTTATATAATGTAAGATTTTGGAAGAACTGCTTTTCTTTTTAAAAGCCCCGTTATTGGTAATATACTATCGTTTTCACAAGTAAAACAAATAAAATAAAAAGGCAAAACTGGTATTAGAAGGTGTTTGGGCCACATCAGAGTTGTCTAGGTTAAGAGTTTTCTGGTGTTTTGCAAACCTGGGCAGCCAATCATGGCTGCCAGGAGCAATCGGTGCTGCTGGTGTTAGAATGTAGAGAACATTTGGTTTACCCTGGGGCCTTATGATGGAATTGCTAACCCTCCACAGCCCCACCAAAATACAGTCTGAATGTTATAGGAGAGCTCACGCACTCACACACATGCACACACACACACACACACACACACACACACACACAGAGCGACATTGATTCATTTCAACCACTAAACAAATAAACACGAGTTGTTACACAAGTTCTGCCTGCTCATCATTTCTATTTCTATTATAATCCCTGCGTTTAGGCCCCCATTGTAAGTCCCATTATCTCGTTGGTTTATATTTTCCTTCTGCCTGAACTCCCTGACCTCATTCTCCTCATTCTCCAGTCTCTCCTAGACATTGCGCAACATCAGTTTCCCCAGCACACTTATATTCCAATGTTTTCTTTTCCCTTTCTGATTAGGAAAAACCATGAAAACATAAATAACAACTGCTTTCTTACCTATGGACTAACAGCCACTTGCCTTTCTATGGGTTTTTATTCACTATAACCACTCCCACGCGCTCTCACCATGACTGCACATATTAGTAGATTCCAATCTCCAACTAACCTGGTCTAACAAATACTTCCCGGCCTCCATCAATGAAAACAATATTCGTCCTCGAAGGCTAGCCCATGTGCCACCTTTTAATAAAGTTTTTCAACTACTACATGCCAGCGATTTGGGCAGAAATATAAAAATGAGCACCTAATTTTAACAAACACATTGTATCTGTATCACTGAAATCTATCTGGTCCTCGTGCTAGACACAGGAGTTCAAAACTTCATTCCGTCTTCTTCATGCCCTTATCAAAGTGCATCTTTCTGCTGGTTTTACTTCCCACGTAGCTCTCCATTTCGTCTCTCCATCGTGCCTGGATTTTGACAACTGCCTCGTAAGAGTTCTCACCTACTCTGACGTAGTTCCACGAGCCAAACCCCCATAACTACTAAAGAACAATGCATAAAACACAAATCTGATTATGTATTTCCCCCATGGAAGGCCTCTACTTTCTCTAAATCACCTGGTAAAGTTATGGTGGTTTACAAAGCTCTCCATGACTGGATCTCTATCTGTCTAGCAATATTTCCCAGCACTTGCTGTTTTATAGTTTAGGCTCCAGCAACATCAATCTACTTACTTGTTGCTAAATATAGCATGCGGTTTTTAGGTTTTGTATCTTTGCTCCTGATCTTCTCTCTGCCTATTTGCCATTCCCCTCCCCCACTACATATAAATAAACTGCATGTGACTTATTCCTCCTTATCCTTTGAAATTAAAATGAGCATGGTTTTTCCTAGGAAATTATCTAATAAATTAGTTCTGATTGATATTAATGGCTGGTTTCACTGCATTTCCTTTATTCTCTTAACATACAACTATTTATTCATTTTCCCAGTGTTTCAAAAATATTTGTGTTTGTCCCCCCACAGTGAAAACCTTGAAAGCAGAGAATATATTTTATGCACTTCTTTGTCACCAGCCCCTAATAAATCACAAGTACTCAATAACAGTTTGTGGAATGAACTAGCAAAGAAAGATAGCCTGGCTCATTACACATAAGAGGGTTATCAGGAAAAGATTGTAACCTATATTTTATTGTATACTGCCAGTGATGAAAGTCATATTTGTTTATTTAATCCAAGAATTCTTTTCTATTTTTGCCAAAATATTGGTGCTAAGGTGGACAATTCTCTTGGCTTCTCTGGCATTTTAGTTTCTACATAACAAAAGGTCTTGACACAGACAACCTAGAGAAACAGAGAGGGAAAGACTACATAGGCAGAAGTCAGCTCATACTCATTTGGTACCTTTCAAGTTTATAACATCAGTCAGTTACAGCTTGCAAAGCTGAATCCAGGTTCAGGTAAATGTTAGTATTAGATATGTGAGTTTTGCAAGGAAAACATTTTCTACTGGGTTGTTCCTTTTAAATACCATGACCAGAAATGTCCACAGGGGGGGAAAAAAAAGTGTTCGCCTTTATTTCTCCTTGCTATAGGTTCCATCTTTTCCAGGATTGTGACATTGTACTGCTTTTGTTTGGTGACTATGGATTTCCTAAGGGGCCTTGAGGCAACTTTTGAAATACCAGAGAAATAAATCATCATCTTATACAATTAATTGGATAAGAACCTATGTTACATTTACAAAATACATGTCAAGGGACTTTTTAAAATATAGCTACATTTGCATAAATTTTCCTCTTCTTATACAATTTATTATAATAGGAACTAGAAATAAATGTTTCTATAAAACAAGTAAGTAATACATTAAGACCTGGTTCTAAGTGACACAGAGGTATTTCAAAAGAAAACAAAATAAGTCTTGTCAAATAAAAATACGTTTAGACTATAATTCTGAAAGCTACATGTAATTATGAAATGGCAGATCTTGATAGTTTGATAATTTCCTTTGTAATTCTCCACTAAGGAATAAGACCACTCTTGAGTATTACCAAATAAAAAATGAAATGAAAAATGTATTGAAAATATTGGTAGACTATAACATTAATTTTTTAAAAGAAATATCTTCTGAAGACAATGACTCTATATTTCAGAAGCAAGTTTATTCTTATTGATGTCATTCTTTTTCACGTGTTGCTCTCTCTCAATAAGCTTTATTTTTGACCAATTAACAAATATCTTCTAAATATCTATTGTTAGAAAGCTAATATGCTAGGATGTTAGTACTCTTAGGAGTACACAGAAATTCAAAGAATCTTCTAAGATGATTGGGACAAGCCCCCAGTGCAAATATTCAGTAAAATCACAAAGACAGTTTGGAACATTTGCTTTGCAGCCATGCCATACTAAGGGTGGGAAATGAATAAGACACAGCAATTTCCCCATTCACCAAAAATGTATCCTGAATACAAGCTGCCATTCGTGATCGCATGTCCACATTTCCCATTAAAATGTTTTAAAAAGGAAGTGATATAGCGAGGAGTGCAAACAAAATAAAATAATTTTAATATTTTAAAGTCTGTCCTTGCCAAGCCCAGTGGGTGGGTATCATACACTGTGTGCAAAGCTGGATCGGGGGTAGAAGTGATCATCTCCATTGCCCTTATACTTTAAAAAAAAACAAAGGCCCTTCTAGATTGAGGATCCGAGGCTACCTTTCTGGCCAATAGCCACCCCTACTCTAATGCCGATAGATGGCACTAACTCAGGCTGTACATCGCAGCTGATGGCCAAATTATTCAAGTGTAATTAAAAGTCATGTTTGGAAAACAAAGAGAAATCCCCGCAGAGCAGTTTCCAGGAGGAAAGCTATCAGGCATCCACATGGAAGGCCAAATACAAAGGGTATACGAGCCAAAAATGACTTAGGAAAGAAAACGGATCTGGCTAAAGATGGAAACACTAAGGAGGGAAGCTGGAAACTCGCAGGCTCCAAAAGCAAAGGCTGCTCAGAGCTGATTAGCTCACCTGAAGGTGACAGGAAAAGAAAATAAGAAAAAAATCCCTGCCTTGGACCTGAAACAAGAGAAATGCCCTAAGCTCATTAGCATCGGGGAGCCAAAAAGCTTTGTTTCCACACAAAATTAGCAGAGAGAATTACAGAATAATGACCATCTTTGGTAAACAGACTTAATGCCTGGACCCAGCTCTGGCACCCGGGTCCATTATTTCTCCTGTGGACACGGGGGAGCGTTTGTATTGAAGTCTCTGACGTCAACTAACAAGCTTGGCTGAATTTTCCCTAGGGGGCATGAGGGATTTATTGAGGCAGTGAAAAATTATAAAGTGGGGAAAGAATTTTGACAGAAAAATCCTTTGGAAACAAGTAAGAAACAAACCTTCCTTCATCAAGGCAAGTTTCTGTGGTTTGGGGTAGAAAATAAACATGTCAAATATGTTGTACAGGAAAATTGTATTACCTGAGTCTCCTTGTTGGGTAGGTTTGTAACAAAATACAGAAGGATCTTCTGGTAGACACATTTTTTCTTTTTCTGAATTATATCAATTTTATAGAAGACATGATCCCTTAATGAAATATTTGTGCTATAGGTAGGGAGGCAAATTTCCCTTCATATAAGTAGAATCATTCTCTAAAATTACTATCAGACTATCTGATTTCTGCCTTGTTGAAGAGTAATAGGGCATTACTTAGATAACCACTTGCACAGAGCAGAAGCTAGCGCAGAGCCTGGGCTGTTTTGTGAAGAGTGTGGGAGAGTGATGTTTTGGTTTTTACAACGGCTGCTTTTAAATAGCTACAGAGTGCTTAGGACTATGTATACAAAATTGTTATTTTTCGTCTAATATTGTTTTAGTCCAAAAAGCTCCATAAATTGGCACCACATTTGGAGGATGTGCTTGGGGTGGTCTGGCTTAAAATATAAACTATGTGGCATTCATGATATTCCCTTTGGGGAAAGTGCTTTGGAGAACCTAAAGAATGTCATTTATCTCCAGAGCAGCTGAAAGTAAGGCCCAATGGGAGGATTCCGTGACTGTCAAACAGGAGGGGGGACTCATACATAATGAAATACTGTGTACAGGAAAAACAAACCATGTGAACTCTAAACTGGAAACCACAAGCACAGGTATTTTAAATCATGGGCAGTTATGTGCAATCTAGTTCTTTCTCCTGTGGGAAACTCTAGCATGAGGGGCTGCAGGTTTAATTGGGTTTTAAACAACACTTAAATAGTCTAAAGAAATCCTAGGGACACCAGATATTTTAGAGTCACCATAGATATTTTGAACAAAAATATTTTACATTGAATGAGACTGCATGTTTTTCTAGTACAGGTAGCTGTTTTTGGCCTGACATACACATACAAATGTGTTCATGGGAGGTTGTGAAGTATAGCAGATAGAAATAATGATTATGAAGTAAAATAAATCTATAACAAAATGCTACTTTGGCCTGTACATTACTTAATTTTTCTAAACTCTATTTTCTTCTTTTATGTAATGAAGATAATAATAGAACCTATGTTATGAATTACTGTAATGATTAAATGAGATAATGTGTGTTCCATGGTTAGCACAGCCTCTGGCAAAGGGCAATCATTTAAAAATCATAAAATAAAATAAAATAAAATAAATAAAATAGACTCAATAAATCACGGATGACTTTCTTTTTAGTGAATAGTTTTAGAGATTAACAGTGACTGGCATAAAGTAAAAGGTTTCTTTGACAAGGAAAACTTGTTGAATATAAAGTCTTATTACTCCATGGAGAAACAAGATTGCAGCAGTTTCTATTATTATAACCATACCCAAGAACTCGAAAGAGCAGAGTTGTTTGATATGTACCTTTCCCTTTCTCTCTCCCTGAATTTTTCAAGGTGGTAAAGGCCAGACTGTTCCAAATGAGCTTTTTTGCTTTTCCTGTTGTTTTTCTAATTTTCTGTTGCATAACTCTTACACTACCTTATCAAGACTCGGGCCCACCGATATGTAAACTTTACATAATTTATTTCTTCAAATCTCAAAGCCAATTTTGAAATATTAAAGTGTGAGTTAAGGGAACCAAACAAAATAGTATGAAAAGCCTCTTCATTTATGTGATAGTGGTGGAGTTTGGTAATTGAGGGAATTGAGAAGAGATGGAAATGGTTGGTAGGATGCAGAAGCTCACAAATTTCTAAGGGAAATATTATCTCTGAGTCAAACAAAAAGCGTCATTTCCTGACTCCTTCTAGCCACCTGCTGGATACCAGATGACATTACATTTCTCCCAACCAAGGATATTCTTATAAATTAAGCCAAGATACCCTATTCAGCACCCTTTATGATAAGAATGGTTAACAAAATAGGCATAGATGGGACTTACCTCAAATGATAAAAGTCATATATGACAAACCCACAGCCAGCATCATACTGACAGGGGAAATTTGAAAGCATTCCCACTTAGAACTAGAACCAGACAAGGTTGCCCTCTATCAACACTTCTATTCAACATAATGCTGAAAATCCTAGCCAGAGTAATCAGACAAGAGAGGGAAATCAAGGGCATCCAAATGGAGGCAGATTAGTCAAATTATCACTCTTTACTGATGATATGATCTTATTTCTAGAAAACCCCAAGGATTCTACCATGAGACTATTAGAATTGATAAACAAATTCATCAAAGTCTCAGGTTACAAAATCAATGTACAGACATAACTAGCATTCATGTACGCCAACAATGGTCAAACTGAGAACCAAATCAAATACTCAATGTCTTTCATGATAGCAACAAAGAAAATAAAATACCTACAAATATATTTAACTAAGGAGATGAAAGACCTCTACAGGGAGAACTACGAAACACTGAGGAAGGAAATAGAAGAGGATGTAAACAGATGGAAAACCATATCATGTTCGTGGGTCAGCAGAATCAACATTGTTAAACTGTCTATACTACCCAAAGTGATCTACATATTCAATGCAATTTGTATTAAAATACAGACATTATTTTTCATAGATCTAAAATAAATAATTCTATGCTTCGTATGGAACCAGAGAAAAATCCATATAGCTAAAGAAACCTTACGCAAAAAGAACAAATTAGGAAACATCAATTTACCAAACTTCTAGCTATACTATAAGGCTGTAATTACTAAGAACAGAGACATGGACCAATGGAACAGAACTGAGAACCCAAATATAAAACCACCCTCATATAGCCATCTGATCTTTGACAAAGAAGAAAAAAACATACACTGGGGAAAAGAATCCTTATTCATTAAATGGTTCTGGGAAAATTGGATAGCCACATGTAGAAGAGTGAAACAGAATATGCACCTCTCCCCTCTCACAAAAACCAACCCACAAAGGGTAACAGACTTAAACCTAAGGCATGAAATGATAAGAATCCTAGAAGAAAATTTTGGAAAAACTCTTACAGACATTAGTTTAGGGAAAGAATTTATGAAGAAGACCCCAAAGGCAATCTCAGCAACAACAAAAATAAATAAATGGGACATGATCAAATTAAAAAGGTTCTGCACATCCAAGGAAACTATCATCAGAGCAAATAGCCTACAGAATGGGAGAAAATATTTGCATACTATATATCCAACAATGGGCTAATAACTAGAATCTATATAGAATTCAGGAAAATTAGCAATAAAAAATCAAACAACCCCATTAAAAAGTGTGCAAAGAACATGAACAGAAACTTTTCAAAAGAAGATAGACTAATGGCCAACAAACACATGAAAAAATGCTCAACATCTCTAATCATCAGGGAAATGCAAATCATAACCACAATGAGATATTATCTATCTCCAGTGAGAATGGATTTTATCAAAAAGTCCCAAAACAATAAATATTGGCATGGATAGGGAGAGATAGGGAAACTCATACACTGCTGGCGGGACTACAAACTAGTATGACCTCTATTAAAGTATATGGAGATACCTCAAAGAACTAAAAGTAGAAATATAAATACCATTTGATCCAGCAATCCCACTATGGGGCATCTGCCCAAAAGAAAAAAAGACATTCTGTAAAAGAGACATCTGAACTCAAATGTTTATAGCAGCACAATTCACAATTGCAAAGATGTGGAAACTACCCAAATGCCCATTAATACCTGAGTGGATTAATAAAATGTAGCATATGTATACCTTGGATTACTACTCAGCCACAAAAAACAATGGTGAACTAACATCTCTTGTATTATCCTGGATGGATCTAGAGCACATTCTTCCAAGTGAAGTATCACAAGAATGGAAAACAAGCACCACATACGCTTACCATCAAATTGGTACTATAATAATTGATCAACACTTACGTGCACATATGGAAGTAACATTCATTGGGTGTTGGGCAGGTGGGGGAAGTGGGGTTGGGTATATTCACACTTGATGGGTGTGGTGTGCACCATCTGGGGGATGGGCACACTGTAGCTCTGATTCAGGTGGTGCAAAGGCAATATATGTAACCTAAACACTTGTACCCCCAAAATATTCTGAAATAAATTTTTAAAAAGCCAAGATACTCTAGATGGCCACACATTTTCAGAAAATTTAGTAATTTACATGTAAAATATACATAATTCATGTGCTTTGGTGAAGAAAAGTTACTATTATTCATTGCTTTCTAGATCTGCATGGTTTGATTTTAAGAAATCTTGGCTTATTATCAACCCATTATATCTACCAGCTTCAGATGTTAAATCATCATCATTTAAGACAACTTTCAAGAAATTGGAGTCTAATGTGAATATTATTGCTGAACAGTAATAATTTGACTTAATAGAGAAATTCTTAAAACATTTGAATGAACTTCATGCACACTTGTCTTTTTTCCTTTTCTTTCTTTCTTTCTTTTTTTCTTTTTTTCTTTTTTTCTGAGAGAGAGAAAAATCCACCTCTTTAGGTAATTTGGGGAGACTTTCTTCATACATTGACTTACATTTGCATGTATTTAACCTTATAAATAAAGCAAAGATTTCCATATACAACCCTGGAAATCATTGTAATAACTATAGCAGTGAAGCGGTGCAGGAAGCAAAATATAAAACAAAACTATGATCTTAGACAAGTTAAGTTTCCACTTGGGAAGGAAAGATTGTGCCTCTATGAAATTTCAAATATTTGAGGAAGCACTTCCATTAGCTAGAACAGAGAAGAATTTTTCTGGTTTTTTTTTCTTTAATTACACAGCCATCAAAAGTCAGCTATATCTAAAAATAACTTGCAGAGGTTAGTTCTCTTAAGTAATTGTAAAATTTAGATAGATTTATAGAGTTAATAAATGTATAACCTCTCTCATGCTGATATAAACAATATCAATGATGCAGATCTTGACAAAGATAACCTAATTGACTTGAGAACAAAGGAAGAAAATACTAGCACATGAATTCAACCTAAAAGGTTTTAAAGAATTCTCTTGTTCCTTGAAGAGAGCCTCCTTCCTTCTGCAATGTGAGAGCCACAGGAACTCTGACACTCTCTGCTTATCCTTGTCTTTGTGAATCAGAGCTTTCAGTGTTTGTTGGTATCAAAACAAAAAGTCAGAATCAGCTGGATGTCAAAGTTGGCATCTCATTGAAATTTGCTTCTGAGCCACAGACGGTTTATATTCTGTTTATTTTGTACAGTTTGGTTTTATTCACACTTTTGGAGGAAGAAGGCATTTATTTTTGCATGAAAAATGAGAAGCATAGTATTTGTGAAGATTTTTATGGTCAATATATGTGAAGGAAATACATTCCCATGGTAAAAGAAAGTTACGTAAAAAAAAATTGCTAGCATGTCTTTATGTGCATTTTTCTGTGAAGGAATTTTATAGATTTTTATCAAATTTCCAAAAAGTCCTGAGAGTAAAAACATATTGAACAAATTATCTGCAGGAAAATTATTTTGAATAATTTAAAACTATATTGAATAAATGAGTAAATAAACACAGGATGTTTAGATTTTGAAGAATATTAGACTTGTAGTTAGTTTTTTAAGTGCTCTTATTAATAGAAGGGAAAAAGATAAAGAGGTTATCTTTTCTGAAATTGCTCAGGAAATGTCAAAGTTTAGGGCCCTATACGTCTAATTTCTCAGAGAAATGAAGCCAATCAATTTTCTATAAAAGAAGATAATTTTTTTCTCTCCATGCTACATTTGAATTTGAAAATAGGTCTGTCATTAATCAGAGATACAGAATCACCTAGAGAAATTATTAAAATGCAGATTCTTCTTTTGTAAGTCTGAGCAGGGCCTGAGATTCTGCATGTTAACAAGTTCCCAGGTGAGATCACTGCTGCAGCTTGGTCACACATTGAATAGCAAGGCCTAAGGCTAGCAATAAATGTGGTGGGCAAAGAAAAAGGTTGCCTGGTGTTTTCTCTGACTTACTAATTTATCTTGTTTTGGCATTTGGTTGAATCTTTCCTGTTGCCCATAACCTCAGGGCCAGCATCACTGACTTATATCTACATTAATGCCATGGCCTACTCACTGGTCTCCCTGACTCCCATCTGTTCTCCTTCCAAAAATGATTAATATTACTGTCATTATTATTATTATTGTTATTACTATTACTATGAGCCTGGTACTCTTTTAAATACCTTGTAAGTATTGACTCATTCATCCATCCTGCTGCCACATTAATCAAATTCCAAAATGTTATCCATATCATATTACTCTCATGCTCCAAACTTGTCAGTAGTTCCAGCAGTTCTCTTAGACTGGGCACTGATTGTTTTCCACTGGACTTTCCCATTCATCATTATTGTTCTAGACTCAAGCTTCCAAGATGAGACAAATTTCAATTGACATAACGTTTCAATTACTCATTGCTAATCTTATCAATTCAAGCAAGCCTATGTATTTAATAGAATGTGGAACCCTCCGTTATATGATTTATCAATGACACAACCTCATTTCACATAGCTCCCCAAAGTTAACCTCTGCTCCATACAGATAAATCACGTCAGGATTCCATGGTTGTGTCAACATTATTCTAACCTTCATACCTTTCCTGGTGCTATTAACCCCAGCTGGTATACTCCCCCGTCTCTACTAAACACATCCTATCCATTCTCCAAATCTTAGCTGGAGTTGCATCAGCATTTATTAGCATTCTTTTTTGAAAGATCTTGTTTCCTTCTGAACTGATAAGGTAGGTCCAACTCTCATAGCTCCATCAAGGGTTTTCTGTGCTAGCCTTGCCTTCTCAACAAGTTCATGAGAGAAATATCTGCCAAAACTACCCGAACACAGACCCGAAAGCCCTATAAATATTCAAATTCTGATTTCCCCAGTGCAGGCAGTGGTAAGACTCAATCAAGATGGTCCTCTCTACCATGTGACCCAGCAACCCCTTTTCTGGGCATATACACAAAGGAGATGAAATCACCACCTTGTAAAGACATCTTCACTCCCATGTTCATTGCAGCATTATTCCCAAAAGGCAAGATATGGAAACAACCTAAAGGTCCATCTACAGATGAATGGTTAAGGAAAGTGGTACATATATACAATGGAATATTATTTAGCCCTTAAAAAGTACAAGATCTTGCCATTTGCCATGACAAGAACAAGAACAAGAGGACATTATGCTAAATGAAATAAGCCAGACACAGAAATAAAAACATTACATGATCTCACCTATATGTGGAATAAAAAAAAATAATGCAAAGACAGAGAACAAAACAGTGCTTCCCAAGGATGGGGGGGTGAGTAGAAAAATAGGGAGATGTAGGTCAGAGGATACAAAAGTAGTTGATATGTAGGATGAACACGTCTACAGACCTAATATACAACATGAGGACTCTAGATAATAAAATTGTACTATGTATGGGATTAATGCTAAATGAGTAGATTTCAGCTGCTCTTGCCATCAAAAAAATTGTTATGTGAGATAATATCTTAAATGGCTTCACTATAATAACCTTTTTACTGTCTATATGTATCCCATAGCATCATGTTGTATACCTTAAATATATATAATAAAATTGATTTTTTAAAAAGACACAATCTTAAATCATAACACATTATTATTAGGGTTCAGCAAATTAACTCAGCCAATTGACCCTTCTGAAAACAAACTATTAATACTTATTACAGTCCAAAAATAATAATAGTAAGGAGTGCATTCTCCCTTAATGCAGTAAATCTTAATACATTTAGTTTTTCTTGATTAGCAGCCTTCTAGTGATAATTTGGCGGGTTCGACATCCTAATGTGTGGACAGGGCTTTATTATACTCTGCTCATGCACTGAACCCTGGCAGATACTGAGGGATGCACTTCATAGAGGAAGGATAGTGGGAAGGCAAGACTTGCAAGTGAAGTTAAAGCAAAGCAAAGCAAAGCAAAGCAATAGTCCAGGTTGCCATTTTGTAGACAAATCCTATGATGTGAGCCATCATCATGCAAACGGCATATGTTATCAACAGCTAAGATCCAGGAAGAATCTAGTTGTGTCGGAGGTTATTTTTAATTATGCACACAATTATTAGCTACCTTCTGGGACATATGTTTTCAAATAGATAAGTCTCTTCCCAGGAATTTTAAGATAATTCTTCTTACATGGTAGCACATAACTCTCTAATGAAGCCAGGATCCGTAGGAAGACCTCCCGATGTTGCAATGAAGAAGCACTTCTGGACTGGGTTCTCTCTTGTGGGAGTGCCTAAGGGGCTTGAAGTGTCGAGGTGATGAGACCATTATAGACACCTAGAATGCTGTAAAGTGAGTTCCTCTCCCATTAACAAGTATATCGCTGATTATTCCCAATTACATTCTTGTGCATCACTAGTGATAATTACATGAATTATTATTACATTATGACCTGAAAGTTAAAAGAAAAAAATGAAGGTTTATAAATTATGGAAACAGCACTGACTCAGAACTTGTACATCTGGGGAACCAACAATCCTACACTCATACCCTGGATGGAAAAAGTACTTAATGATACTTAGAATTATTGTTAAAGAATAAATTATAAAGGATCCTGCGTTGCTGTCTTATAGGGCAGAAAGCCTGTTTAGGCAGTAGGTTAAATCCTATCCACAAAATAGGTAAGCAAAAGGGCAGCAGACTTTCAGCACCTGGCCTTAGTTACACCACAAAAGCAGGAGACACTGCAGTCCATGGTGGGTAGGATTCTGGGATTCTAGATCCATTTGTGGGATGAGTATGCTATGGAGCATATATTATGCTATGGAAACATATCAGAGGATCTTTACCTGGAGGTCAGATACCTGTATTGTGGTCCCTCTTTTGTTTTCCATGGCATCTTTCTGCTACTCTTATTATAATACTTTGTACTCTGATGTAGCTTCTTATTTATTCCAGCTTGATTGTGAGCTATTTAAGGATGGGGACCTTCTTATATATTGCTGCATTCAAATACTTCACAAAGTACCTCGTATTTATTAGGTACTCAATCATAACTAGTTATTGCACAACGAGATATAGTCTTAACTCAACATTGGCTTTACCCTTGCTTACTTCACAACCTTAGAATTTCCAAAGATACTAGGACATTATGAAATATCTGGAAGATTTTATAACCACCTTTTTTTTCTAATTATTGATACTGTAACACTTCTTTAGGCCTGGAAATTCCCTTTGGAGGGTCTTCTTAAAAAATCTCTCTTCCCCCTAGGGTTCAAAAAAAATGGGACTATGCCATTCCAATACTTTGGGAAAACAGAAAAAAAACAAAAAAACAAAAACTTTGCTCCTCTAGTACTTGGTCATAAGTTACATAATAAATGAATATTTAATTTATAAAATGAATAAATGAATAAAATAGAGATATGCAAACTACTTTAAAAAAGAAACGCCTTCAGGCCAGTGAAATTTTATTTTAAGAGTAACTGAATACATTAAGATATCCAGGGAAGATTATATTGGCTAGGAGCATTTATCTCCATGAAAGCTTAGCAGGAGGATAGCCAGAGAAGCCAACACTTATTATGTCCATATATGTATATATATGCGTATATGTATATATACGTGTATATATGCATGCATGTGTATACATGTATAGATATGGTCTATGTGTGTGTGCATGTGTTTATCAATCATCCCTTTACTCCTTTAAGAGTAAAGGTTCCCTCCGTGCTTTGAATTCCATTATTTCCCTTTTAACTGGGTCCTTTGTGTTGCCAAATTTTTATTCAAAAAATTTTTACGAAATGCTTACTATATTCCAGATACTATTCAGTGGCATAAAGTTCCTCTTATCTTCGTCACAACCTTTCAAGGTCAACATTCCTATCTCAGTTTTGCCAAGGAGGAAATAGTTGCAGCGAGATTAAGGACAATACAGATGGTGAGTGGCAAAGCTGAGATTTGAAATCAGGACATTCTGACTCCAAAATGCTTCTTGTTTATTTGTTTGTATTGCTTTATTCATCCATTAGAATATAGGCTCTGCGAGAACTGGGACCCTGTCTCTATTGTAGATGACTTTATTCTCAAATCCTAGAAGAGTGATTGGGGGCATAGTATTTATTATATGAACAGTAGCTGAATAAATGCATGGATGAAGAAGTGAATTACCTTCTACTCTCAAGGAAATAGAGGTTGGGGATTTTTTTTTTTCTTTTTTTTGGATCCTTTTGTTCTTTATAACCTGAAGTTCCCACCCTACCCATTGCCTTGTAATTGGCTTACAGTTCTTCCTTTTTCCTTGGAATTGATTAACTTTGCCAAAATACGGTTTGCTGTTTTTCATTTACAGGTTTTCTCTTAACTTATTCCCAATTATTTCTCATCTTGAAAGATTCTGGCTATTTCTGGCACATCCTGTGCAGAAGGCTGAAGGAGAATAATTTGGTGCAGTTATCAGCCTCTATGTGACCTTCTTGTTTCAAACACCCTGGAGCCAAATCTAATTTATCTTTTGCCTCTTGGGCACATATTACCCCAGTTTTCAGTATTCAGTAGGTTGGTGTAGCTCCAGTCAAAGTTCCTTAGCTAACAGAAGCTCTGTGTTCAACTAACTTCCTCACCAGATTTTCGTCTCAGCGAGCGGGTTACATTTCAGAGGATAGAAATAGCTGGTAGGCATCCTTTCTCCTAAAGCCCCCTTCTCTTACTAGCAAGAGCTATTGAATTATTTTGTCACAGGACTTTTTCTACCTCTTTCTTATCCTTTTCCTGACCCTAGATCTCACAACACTAATCAATAGATTGTTAGATATGCTTTTGGAGAAATTTCTAAGCTGCTGCAGGTCAGCAGTTGCACCTTTCTTGTTATTATGCTCTTTCTTTGGGGCCAGATGCATGGAGTTTAGCGTATCAGCTTCGAATGCTTGATCCGTAGCAGTTTGCTCCATGGAATTTGGTGCCACTCCCCCCACTTTCTTTGCTCTGTCCTTTTGTTATGTATCTAGTGGCTAACGTAAACTCTAAGAAAGGTGGTGGTTGTTATTTAAATACAGTTTCCCAGGGCCCACTCTCTGAGAGTCTGATTGCCGGTCTGAAGTTGGATGTGCAAGAACACGTTTTTCAAAGCCTGCTAAGTGATTCTGATGCATTTCTTGTCTTAGCAATACCATGCTACTGAGATAAGTGTTCTTCATACATGAGCAAAAAGAAGAACGGGTCTATTATTTCTGTCTTAGCTAGAAAGCAAATTCTTGTAGGGATAGAGGTTTGACTTTATCTCCCTTTCCAACACATTGCTTGTGAAATAGTAGTTAAAACATCTCATCAAAGCTTTCACGGAATTGCTGAGGCCCGGGGTTCTGTATAAATAAAGGACAGGCTGGAAGGTAAAGAGTTAAGTCAGTTTTCATTTAACCATAAGTGAGGTAGAGGAAAAGAAGGCAGAGTCTGCCCCTGGAGATTTGAAAGGACTTAAATGTTAGCACTAACATATTGAACCTAATTCTCAGCTTCAGAGGTAGTCAGGGCAATCACCCAAGAGATCAATGCTTGTTCTACCCTGGGGACAGACGCATGCCTGCCTTTCTATCCATACCCCAAATCTCATTTCTGACCAACTGCCCAAGACAGAGAATAGTTGCTGTTGTTTTGTTCCTCTTCTTTTTCCATGAAAAATTCATTTAGGACACAACATCATAATTCTCCACTCCCACTCGTTTTTCTCCTTTTGGTGAAAATCAATAACCTATAGGGCTGGATTTTATGAAGGCTGCAGCACTTAGGAGAAAATAAAGAAATTAATCTTTTGGCTCATCATATTGACACACTCACATGCTCACTGCCCTTGTGCCAGCCAGAAGAGGCTTGGGGAACACCCAGATACCGATGCCATGTGCCTGGGCAGTGTGCATGACTGGATGGATGGGAAACACAACCACTAAAGAAAGAGGAAAACAGAGACAGAGGCAGAAGAGAGACAGAGAGAGCAAGCCATGGACTCAGATGCCTAAGTTCCGCTTACGATGCTTGTTCCATGAGTAGATGCCAATCACGAAATATATGTTGACTATGTGGCTGCTAACTAACTTAATAAATGAATTAATAAATGAATATAGAAATTGATATTTAGCAGCGAATGAGAGGATTCCAGTTGGGAATATATTAGAAATGTACCAAAAGTCTCTAGCTTTCATGTTAGTGGTATAGAGAGACATTCTACCTCCCTGATCATAGGGTATCATGATCAAAACAATTCTGAATACTGCTTAATTTGACAGAGGTGTTTGGATGTATTAGATTAGGGAATAATAATGACAAACAATCCCATTTGGAGACAAGTATCGTGCTTTGGGCATGTGATGAAGGGGGTTGTTAGATAAGGACAGGAATAATGGAGAGAGGGAGTATGTCAGAAAAAGAAATGAGAGGGTCCAGAAAAAGATTAGACTATGAGATGAAAGACAAAGAAGAATCTTGTAGGAAGACATTTTCCTATAATTCAAGAAGTTATTATCTCTTCTTGGGTAAATTTTCCATATGGTTAATTGCTACCCTCTCTGGATTTTTGCTGTAATTTGTACATGTTTTGTGTGGAGTTTGTATTGCGGGCTTAATTGCTATTTATTTGCTTTTATCATTCTTTATACTGAATTGTTAGCTTTTAGGGGAAAGATATCTACTCCCCCCAAAACAGTACAGCGGTTCCAGGAGTCTGGGGTAGTTGTCAAGGAGGGATAAGAATTGCCTAGTGTCTGTCAAGTGTTTCAAAAATAAAGACAAGTTGATTAATGGGTACAGACACACAGTTTGAAAGAAGAAGTGAGACCTAGTGTTTGATAGGGTGATTAATAAAATGGCTAGAAGAAGGTAATTTGAATGTTTCAGCATAAAGGAAAGACAAATATTTAAGCTGATGGATATCCCAGTTACACTGATTTAATCTTTACAAATCACACGAATGTATTAAATTATCATGTGCACCCTCAAAATATGTCCATCTATTATTTATCAATTTAAAAAAATTAAAAAATTTAAAAAAATAGAAAACCAAAAGATAAGTTGCAAAGGTAAGTCATGATTTAGAATGAAGCATGATACCATGATGGAAGTTCCACCTGCAGAGTTAGGATGAACATAAATAGAAAGTCTACGTCAATTGATGGTGATGATGATTTATCTTGAGCATTTTCTATGTGCCAACACCATGCTAAACACTTAAACTTGCTAATTCTTACATTAACGCCACGAGGAATGTATTCAAAATTAGGAAGCCTAAGTAACAGCTTTTATTTTACCACTTATGTTTATCTCCTCTCTTTCCTCAGCCCATTAAAGTTACAATAAAGATATTTTAAAATATGTATCATCACGGGAAGACGTAATGAGTATCAAAGACTGCAGCAAAGAGCAAAACTTTCTGCATTTTTTTCTATTATAAGAAGAGGTTGGAAAAACTGATACCTGCTTAGCTATGTGGAAGTTTATACTCTAAGTGGCTACCTAACTCCAGAAACTTCTGTACTGCTTTGTCCTTCCCCATCACACGATATCATTATGGAACCAGAATAAATCCCATTGGTTGCTAAGAATGGACTCAGAGGTGTTTCCATGTGATTCTGCTGAAGTTAAACCTGAAAAAGCATATCATTAAAGGGAAGGTTTGGAGTTGCCTCATTGGATACTTCTCATTTATTTTTTAAAATCTATATTAATTGAATATTTATTGTATATATTTTAGGTATAGTCATACATACCCTGAAAATATTCCAGTATAATTGGGGAGTCAGCAGTGTAAAGTCAAGGTTAGCAACCAGGGTGGCGAGTCCCGTGATAAAGGAATCTGGGAATGTGACAGGAACTCAGAAAAGAGATAACTGTATCAGACTGGAAAGGCCACTGAGATTTCTGCAGGATCTTATTCCTGTACTAATCCTGAAATTGTCTAAGAGAGTTACGTATAGCTCATGAACAGAGAACATCTCAGAGATTTTAGGCAGATTGGAAGATCTGGAAAAGTGCAAATAGTTTATCCTATATCCATCTTGAGAAGTTCCTTCTTCTGTATTGTTAGGAAGATCACAATAACTAGAGCAGGCCACCAGTGGGTGGGCAGCAAGTTGTTCATCTGACCGTATCATTAGGGTAATTTTTAAGAAAGACAATTTGGCTTCATCTGGTATGCTGAAGCCATAAAAAGCATGTCATTTTATAAGATGAAGGACTAAATTTTGCTCTATGTAATAACACATATTTCTAGCAAATGACCACAAACACTGTTGCACAACTTTTACCCTAATCTCAAAGCATTTAGTTGTTCCACAGTGAGTTTTAATGCTCAGTCCTTTGTGTCATGATATTACTGAAATTATTTGTGAGAATCGTGTACTTGGATTTCCCTGTAGAATTAGGTTTATTATCCCATTGAACATTTTCCTAAATGAGTGTCCTCATCCCCCAAATTTTTATCCTTGTAATTGTGATGCATTTTCTATGAATGATGATGGCACTTTGGGTGAGGAAATGACACAGACATGGCCCAGACAAGAAGGAAATGCCTCTTTTGTCTATTCCCTGACCTTTCTTCCCTTCTTTGAGCCCCTAGAATGACCACTACAGCATCACTTCAAATCAGCTCACTGTCATGCTCATAATTTGACAATGAGTCCAAAGTTCTAGCCTTTTGCAGATCTGATTAACTTAGGTCTGCGGAAATGATTTCTTATAAGAGATATTGCCTTCCGATATTGCTTTTCACATGATCATGATTTTATACATCTTGACATGAATTTCAGTCCTGACAAATAAGGCAGAAGCTTTGAATCCAATGACTATCCAGCGCATAGCAGGAAGAAAAACAATGGATTGTGTTGGCATGTAATTAAGGTGACAATGAGAAATAATATGAAGGTACAATAATACATATGAAAGTTAGTGAACTTGGAGAAAAGCTGCCAAATATTCATATCCCCAGTCTGAGTTCTGGAGTTCTTAAAGCAGAATATTTTTTAAAGGCCAGACATCAAATCATGATTCTTCATTCTCTTTCTCATTCCAGTAATTGTGTTAGAATTTTCCTTCTGCAAAAGCAAGACCTCAGTCTTTGTGGTTAGTCACAATATGTCTTAACAAGGGTAAAGTAGAAAGAGATGAAGAATGTATCTTTCCTCTCATCTACTATATCAAATTTTGACAATTTATCACAGTTTTTCTATATTTTTCATTAACACAAATTATATGCAATAGACTAGTTGAAATTTCAAAAAAATTATGTCTCCTCATCACCTCAAAAATATGTTGTAAATACAAGAGACTTCACCAACAAAAGCAAAAGCGAAGTTAAATTGATCTTTCCTCTGCTAAAAATGTTCCTTTCTTCCACGCCCTCCCCCATCACCGTGAGGTGGTTACATTCTAGGTTGGGGAGGGAGGTGCAAATGTTAGCAGTTACATGATTTGAGAAGTAACTGTAAATGCATAATATCGAGTAGTAATATTAAGAAGTAACTGTAAATGCAGAATATTTGGTTAAGGCTACTTTAGTTGTATTTAAAATAAAGAGTTTTAAAAGCTAAAAAACAAAAATAAAATTATACCTAATTCATATATTTTCATGTCTGGAGGAAGCCTCATATGTCACTCGATTCCACCTTCTCCCATTGTCCCTGATAAGTCACCACCCTGGCTAGTCTTACTATTGCCCAGTGATGAGAAATCTCACCCCCTCTAAAAAGGTGCAGTGAAGATAGCTTTAAACTGCACAGTGTTTCCTTTTTCTTCTCTTGACGCAGAGTTTATTCATTCAGTCACCAACATACCTGATTGAATGCCTCCTGAGTACAGATCCTTCTCTTAGCATGAGAACTTATACCTTTTGAGTTTTAGACAATTGGTGATTCAATGACAGTTTGAACATGGACAGCTCTTCCTGTCTACATCTTCTGTTCTGTACCAGGGTCTTGATGGTTTTAAACCATGTGGAACCTTCTCTCCAAAGAAATCTCTAAGCTGGGAGTAGTATCATAGCAATGAGACTAAAGCAATCTCTACCATAATACATGTCAAGATATATTTATTAAGCAACTACAGAAGCCAGGCACAGACAATACTGCATGATCTCACCTATATGTGGCATCCAAAAGGTTGATTTCATAGAAGTAGGCAGTAGATTGATAGGTACCAGAGGATGGGGTTTGGTTGTTCCCTTGGTTGATGGGTACAAAGTTACAGATAGACAGGAGAAATATATTTTGGGATCTGTTGATCAAATAACAAATTGACTATAGGGTGACTATAGTCAATAATAATGTATTGCATATTCCAAAATAATAAGAAAGTACATTTCAAATGGCTCACCACAAAAATGATAAGTGAGCAAAGTGATGGATATGTTAATTAGCTTGATTTAATCACTCCACATTGTTTACATATATCAAAACATTGTATCCCACAAAAATACAAACTTATGATTTGTCAACTAAACTCTGCTTGTAAAATGAAAACTAAATGGAAATTGACTTCCTTTTTTACCTCACACAAGGATTTTGTGAAGAGAATGGGGAGGCGAATATAACTGGGGTCATTTATAAGATTCAAGGGAAGTTTAGATGCCAACGAAGCAGGGAGTCTTCACACAGCAGCACAAAGTACAAAGAGTCATTAGCATCTGGATGTGGTAAAGCTTTGAAAGTAAATCAGCTGGAGGATGATCTTAGAAATCCTTGGATCGTTAACTAATTGGGAAGAACAAGTGGAGACAGATATTAGGTTACAGCCCTAACCTTGGAAGATGCCATATGCCTTCCCCACCTCTGCCCACAGATGGCCCCACCAGAGCCGCAATACTGGTACATATGACCCATGGCCACAATTCTGTAAACACAGTTCTCTGTAATTTTGGGCCGTATCTCAGAGCCTCTGAAATTACTGTGTCAGAGAAAAAGCACTGTCCTCTGGGTGACCAAACACCCCAGTTTTCCTGGAATAACCCTGGTTATTAGCACCTCCTTTCACCTAAAAAATTCCCCTGTTTAGATGACTAATTTTATGAGCACCCTAACCGTATCCTGCTTCCCATAGGACTCACAGAAGTGGGCCACGGACACCCATTTTTCTATTAGCAGAGTCCAAAACAAAGCCATGAAGACAGATTGATGCATAGCTATGTAAAACACAAACTCCCTAGAAACTCTGCTGTGGGCAAAAAGCCCTCCCATGGTTTGCAAAAGATAAGCTGTAATCATTTCAGTCTAGCTTTGTTCTAGCAGATGATATTTGTCCCTGTATACATTTTTGTTTGTTTGTTTGCTTAACAGATTATCAGCTGTCTTAAATTTAGATGAGAAGCTTCTGGGAGACAACTACTCATGTAGCATAATCACAGTGATGCCAGTGATGAGGCGTGGGCATGTGTGCCTTGTTTTATGCTTTAAAAGAATCTATGAAAATTATTTAAACGGATTCTCAAAATTTGTGAGTTATCCTAAATTCCAGGCAAAGAAGCTGAAGCCCAGTTCATGACTGAGCATTAGTTAACGTTAAATTGACAATGCTAAGACTTAATCGGGTCCGCCAAATACAAATTCTAACCTCTCTCCACCAGACTACACCTAGTGAGGTGTTTTTGTTGATAAGGATTATGGTTGCAGCCAGCACCATGGCAGAAATGGAATGGCAAAAAGAAAGGCACTTTGGATGCTTTTAAACTTCCCTCACAGCCTCTTCCCTTGCCTGTCCCTAACTCTCACCCTGCTTCTTTCCCCTGCCGGTCACTTGATCTAGCCTGGAAGGATCTCCCTTCACCAGCATACCACCTTCCGCTTGTTACTCAGGCCTTCACCTCCTCTAGGAAGCCCTCATTTGTATCTCAGGTCCATGGGGATGTCTCTCTGAGCTCTCACACCCTGGGCAGAGGTTATACCTGTTCATTGCACACTACAGTCAGGATTCAGAAACTTGGCATGCAGTGTGGACCCAGGTGGGAAGTATTTGATAGTGACTGAATCCTCTTGGGACACTCTGGAGTTATTGTCTCCCATTGTAAAAAAATTCCCTCTGGCCAAGATTAGGCTCCTTGATGGGAAACGAAAAGGAATAAATCAGGCTCAGGGACCACCAGCCCAGGCCCCTGCTCTCTGCCCTCCCTGGTCCCTTACACCTCCAGGGTCCAAAGTGCTGCTGCCCAGGGCAGATGGAGGAAGGCGGGCCTGAACAGATCTCTGCTGGGAAACCTCTGTCCCTGAGGCCGGAATGTGTTAATAACTGTGGCAGCTCCTGAGTTCTGGCATGTTCAAGGCTCTAATGATCATGAGGGCTACGCCTCATTCCTGCCACAGGCTGTAGTGTCCATTCTGTGGGCTTTAATATCAGTCATGATGGGTGCTCCCATTTCAAACCTGTTAATTTAACTCATATTTCAAAGAGTTGGAGAAATCTCAGAGGGGGAGATGGGGGCAGGGCACACTATTATAAAAATCTTTAACATCACTAAAAATCTCTGCATGTGTGTGTATTCATATTTCACAGCCTTTTCGCTGACTAGTTCCTCTTCCTGGCATGCTCTTCCTCAGAAATTCACATGGCTAAATCTCTCCCTTCACAAGGAGACCTATCCTGACCAGTTGAAAATTGCTGTTGCTCCCATTTGTTAGCTTTCCATGAACTTTCTCTTTACCTTGCTTCTTTTCCAAATATCTAAAGATGTTTCTATAAAACATTTTTATTCTTTCTACATATTAATTATTGTTTCTCCTTCCACTGGAATATAAACTCTATATGGATGGGAATTTTTGGTTGCTTTTTTTCATTGACGTATTGCAAGCACCAAAGATAGTTCAGGCACTTAGTATGTGCTCAATAAATCATTTTTATATGAATAGAAAGATTGAACGAATATTGCATCCCTACCAAATCTTGGGTGTTTCAGAATGGCTCACCTAGAGATAGTACAGTAAGTTCAGATGTGAGGAGGCCTCCAAGGCTACGGCATTACCTGGGACTATGCAAGTCAGCATAGATGCGTGGTCACTAAGAATAGATCCCAGAATCTTCTCTACCATATGAGACTCCATTGGGTTCTTTGCTGTTACAAGTTGTGAGCCAAGCTGGAGACATGCTAGTACTATCACTTTCTACAGACCTGAGAGTTAGAAAAGTTAAACTTGAAAAGATACACATTGTACTCAACTCATCTCTCATGGACAGAGCATGTGTGTCACATTCCCAGCACTAGGCTCAACACTTTGACAAGGAAGAATGCAAAGAAGCAACCACTGACCCTGACATCAAGGTATGTACAGTTAGGACCCAGGAGACAATACAGGAATAATGAGAAATAATGACATGGTAGGACAAATACACAGAACCCAAGCACTCACTAAATCTCGATTATGATTCAAGCTCTCTATTCTGGGTATTGGAGAGATGATGATGACAACATATGGTTTCTGCCAGGAATCTAGGGAGGGCCTGTAAATGCGTCACTATAAGGCAATGTTGCATGATCTGCATACAGAAAGTTCTATGAGAACACAGAGGTGATGGTGAACAATTTTTTCCATAAATGTAGAAAAAGCTACAGTGACAGAGTAACATTTTATTTGAGCCTTGAAGGACAAGCAGGGATTTTACAGAAGAGAAGGACATTTCAGGATGAAAAACAGTGGTGGAGGCAAGACACAGATACCAGAATGACTGGTATTTGGGAAAAGCAGGACCCTACACTCCCCTGGGGAGCTGTCTCTACTCACAGTCCCAGAGGATGTCTGTTCCTCTTGGTCTCTCTCCCAGGACATTGGACAGTGCCTGCTTCACAAGACAGACTCAAGCACAAATTGAGTAAATGCATGAAAGGATAAAAGCAATCAGGTCCTAGCCAGCTCATCAATCAAGGCTCCCAGCCCATTTTCTTCCTTTTAACAGAAGGGCTGATGTTTTTGAAGATCCATAGTTTTATAAATCTGTGTTCTGACTTTGTCAGTAATCCCCTTCCACTCTGAAGATGGTGATTAGACCCTGTGATCAGGGCTCACACAGCTGCTTCTGACCCTGGAGTGCTAAGCACAAGTTTGGGCATGGAGTGGTCATTCTGAAAAAGATATAGAGGGAAGACTGTACAGAAAAGCATTAAGGGAGGCTCCTCAAATCCTCCCCCCACCAGCTACTACTGTGTGATTTTGAATAAGTACTTAATATTTCTATTACTCTATTGATAAAATAGAAATAAAAGGATCTATGTCCTAGTATTGTTAGAAGGTTCACATGTGTAATAGAAAGCTTTGAACAGCACCTAATATTAAATGGGCACCTGGTAGTTAGATGGAGTTATTAATAGTTATGACAATGATTTGGATGCCTCTTTGCCTACAATGCTGCTTTACCAGACCTTCCTGACAGATTTAACAGAGAGAAGGAGCTGTGTACCTGGAGTCAGGAGGCCCAGGTTCTACTCTTGTCTTTGCCCCCAAACTAGCTGTTTCATCAAAGGCAAATAACTTTGCTCTCCAGACCTCAGTTTCTTGCAGGGGTTGTGATCAGGCTCAAATGAGACTACAGGGACAAAAGAACTTTACACACATTTTTGTAAGACTCTTTGGGTCTTTGGGTTTTCAGTTTTTCCTGGACCCCAGGATAGATGCCAGAGTGTTGATAAAATTCCCCAGGAGGCTGATGCTCTTCACAACTGGTTGAGGAACAGGCACAGTGAAAAAGCCTGGACTCTGAGATGAGAACCTGACCCCATGCCCACTAGAGTACATGTGGAGACTCCACTGCCACCCGCCTGTTGCTGTGGTTCGGCTGCACCTTGGGCTGACCAGGCCCAGGGAAAAACAACCCCTCCCTGCTTCCGGCATTGTGCTAAATGCAGGAAAAGCTTCCTCCCAGCAGCAAGCACAAAATGATGGGAACATGACAGTTAAAGTACCTACCTTCCCCTCCACTGGGGCACTTAACTTATTGAACTATAATTGCAGGATTTACTTGTCTCTGCTTCCTGCCAGATCAGGAGCTCACTAAGGGCAGGGACTACATGTTATTTGTATCTGTATTTATAGCATCTTGCAAGGTGCCTGGGACAATAAGTATTTGTAGCATGCGTAAGGTAATAAATAAACAAGTAATAGTACTTAAGTGTTATCAATAAGAAAAACAATTGACTACTGTATTTACTGTATTTTACTCTGTGCAAGCACTGTGTTAAATGCCACACATAGTAATACATTGCTCCAATTAATCCTCAGAGAAAGACTAAGATCTAAAAAACCATCCTTGGAAACAGAGGCAGAGCGGTGTACATCTGGAGGGACGGGCAGGGTGATTTTCAGCACTGAGATGTTAACGCTGGGACTTTGCTCCTCCAAAAAACTCCATCTAACTTAATCTGAGTTTAGCATCACATTGCAAACCAGAGTTTCACTGAAATTGTACACCATGCAAAGTCCACTCTAGTAGTAAGCCTGATTTTTAGCCTAAAGCCAAAGCCTATTTGTTAACAAGGCTATTAGGTGGACACTATGCAAAAATGGGGCCCTTCAAAGCACTGATTTGTGTGTTAGAGCCTGATAATTGCAGACACTGGAAATTTTGAAATCAAATAAAAATCTACTGACATTAGGGACTAATTTAATCTAATAGCAATTAACTTGATTAATCTTAAGTGAGAGGTTGGGGGAAGAAAGGAAGAGCAAAATAATCCATTTTTAAAGACCTTATCATAAAAGAACTGATTCATACCATTTGCAGTCACTTTATAATCTGAAAAGGAAATGAATGAAATAAGAATGGTTGTTTCTTGAGGTTATTGTTTCCATTATTGTTTTCATGTTGACTAAATGCGGAAAGGGGATTGACAGCCCTGGAGAATTAAGATGTCTCAAAGGATAGAAGCGGAGATGCTGCAGGAGCTCCAGAAGTAGAGGGCTAAGAAAGGATGTTTAGGGAGAGGAGGGAAGATGTAGAAGCCCCTCCCACCCCAGGAGCCCCAGGAACCCTGGATGCTGAACTCAGGGGAAAGAGGCTCTGCCTCCTGGACCATATCCAGACCACAGAGTAGCAACTTCCCTGGGCTCACACTGATTAGTTGATTAAAATCTGGGTATTGATGAGATGGAATGTCTCCAAACCCTAAGCATCAAGACAGGCAAAGTGTCACCAACTCTAATTAGGAGTATTACTGAAGAAGAGATAGCTACAACCTAGGGAAAAACTGCATGCTAAAAGAGGACGTGCAGGTCACAAGGAGTAAACTCAGAGTAAGGGAAATACCAATGGAGTCCCCAACGATGAGCAGGGTCAGCACACAAGCTACCCGGCGTGACACTGTTGTGGACCTGAGTCCCACGTTCCAGTCAGTGGCTGCCTATTGATTTATCAGAACTTGGTATGGGATAAAAGCCAAGAATAAAAAAGTGAATGCCACAAAAATGGTCTTGTTACTCCTGAAGTTTATATTGTAATGGAGGAGACAGAAAATATGAAATATAAAGATAATTTCAAGTTTGGATAATTAACTCATAATAAGTTACTTAGTCTTATTGCATCTCTTCCTTCAATATGCAAAAATATGAAAATAATAATGCCCACCTTGCCGAGATTCCAGTGTGGCCTGAGAATCAAATGAAAAAGCTCCTGAAATACATTAATAGTCCTATTCAAATAAGAGGTTATTTCATCATTTTAAATTGCTTTGAACAGGATGTTAAAGAATTATGGTAATTAACATAAAAGAAAAGATCGATGTGGCTATTGGCTTAGAAAGATACAGGATGCCTACAACTGTTAGAGAGAGAAGGAGAGAGAGAGAATATTCTGGAATCAAATAGAGAAATTAGGCATCCAAAAGTGTGCAAAATGACTCAGCTAATACCAGTGGCCAAACCTGTGAAGTAGCATGTGCTCTCTTCCACAAGACAGCTGTCATTTTTGGAATCTCTGAGTCTCCTTTCTGTGCCAACAGGAAATGACTGAAGAAGACAACTTAGAGGGTGGCCAAGCACCCAAGATCGGGGGCTGGTGTTACAAGGAAACAACCACAGATGGACCTTCACTCACCTGAGATACCAGGGTACACCAGAGAGCAGAAGGATAAAGGAAAGATGACAAGAAAGCAAGATAGGATACACATGAGTTTCAGAGGAAGACGGAAGAAAGACAGAGGGAGAGAGAAATAGGCTAGGGACAAGGAACACCTATAAAGAGCAACTCTGTGGGGAGCTTCTCATGGCAAAGGTGTTTAGTAGCAGGTAAGAGAAAGATGGAGACCCAAGAGAGGCTGTAAGTCTGACTTTAAATAGAAAATGCTTGGAAGATTAAATGCTACACTTCTGTAAGTCACCAAGCACCATCTTTGGCCCAGAACATGCACTGATGAAATGTTAGTTTCATTTCATTTTCCCTCTCCTTTACTACTGTGAGTAAATTGCAATCAGGTGTCATCTCTCACATTTCTGAATGTTTCTCAGGATCTTCTCTCCTGCCATGCAAAACAAATGCCTGATGTTCAGGGAGAGTTTGTTGCATTTCCATTGCCAAGCTCTCCTGCCAGGTAATAGACGTCTAAAAGCCCGGGACACCTTGGTTAAGAAGAACAAATATAACTCCAAAGCACCTCAGAAGAGAGCAGATTGGAATGTAATGTGTTTCTGTATTAAAAGAAGAGGAAGTGGAAGTTGGGCCGCTCTTGGAGCTTTTACTAAAAGATGTGAAATACAGTTTGTTAAAATGAGGAGATGGTGGTTATATGAATGTGCATGTATACAAAAATAGATCAAGCTGTTTACCTAAACTTTTTGCACTTTTCTTACCTCACTCTAGGTAAGTGATGCCTCAACTAAAAAAACACGTACTAGAAGGAATGTACTAGAAGCTCAACACCCTTTTTGGAGTCCACAAAATAAATGGGGTTACTGCCACTGGCAGTCCACAGAAGAGGTGGACATATGTTAGGCTATATACAGCTGTCGCAGAGACAAGACAGAAGTTGTGGGTGATGAGGAGGACGTCTAGGTGTCTCCTACATGGCATAGGCCCAATGTTTATGTATTCCTGACACCACAGAATCTGAGGGAAGGAGAGAGAACACTACCATTCTCTGAGGTCTCACCGCATGTTTTGTACGATTACCTCCCTTAATCCTCACTCACTAACAGGTGAAATCACTGAGATGCACTCAGTAGGTTAATTTTCTCAAGGAAGCAATGTGCCCTGAGGAATCAGAGAAGAGAATGGCCCTGGCATAAAACCCCTCTTCATCCCAAACCGGGATAATATGTGTTTCTATACTTTCTATTTTTCTAACCTGGCTGATTCCCTGAAATTCTGGTGGTGGCCAGAGAAGCTTCTTTTATTGACAGAGGTCTACTCTCCCCGGTGTCACAGAGCAAAGCAAAAACTTTCCCCTGGATTGCAATTCCTGCATGAAAGCTGTTCCCCACTTCAAACGCCTCCATTACCCACCAGATGAAAAATATCGTTAGTCCAGGAAAACATTAAATGGAGGCTGCGTATGGGAGCTGCACTTTCTCCTCAAGCCCCATGCGTAACTCCCATTAGCAGTAATGGTTGTGATATGTATGAGCCCAGGGAATACTCCACTTTATT
Organism: Indri indri; assembly: GCA_004363605.1. Taxonomy (NCBI): domain Eukaryota; kingdom Metazoa; phylum Chordata; class Mammalia; order Primates; family Indriidae; genus Indri; species Indri indri. The sequence goes on from RJWJ010009320.1 coordinate 35,024, forward strand.
AAGAGGTAATGATATATACAGTTACTTATGGAGTGAAATCAAACAGCAGAATTGCTGTCTATAGGAACTGTGTCTTATTAGTGTCATATAAATGCAAGTAGATGCTTGAAAAATAACACATGGACTGGGTGTAGCTACACTATCTGATTGACTAAAAGCCAGTTTGAAAAACAGAGGTATGACTTTTTCCTATATCTTGTAAGAAGAATTTCCCGACTCTAGAACCATGATCCCACTTGTTAGTATGCAGAGAAGAATGCAACATTTCTAGCTCTTAAACAAATCTGGAAGGCAAAGAGCAAAATGCGATGAGGTAAGCATGTTTGCTCTCACCCCCGCCTTTTCTAGTAAGCAAAATAAGTTAATAAGTCAACTCATTTCCAGCCTGCGTGTCTTGTGCCGATTGCTTAAATCAAATGAGAAGCTCTTTCGAGCTCAGGACCCACAGCTCAAGAGAAAGTTGTCAGATTTGATAAAGTAGATTTGTTCTAGAAGAAAACATTCCCTTTCTATCTTCCAGGGTGCATCTGTTTGCCAGAGTACATTTCCCAGCTAATACCAGTTTGTCGACAGCATTTGCAATGAACTTTAATTGTGTGCTTTACCTGACAGTTTTAATTGTAATCTGACTTCCTTCAGGTAGCAATCAGCCGAGTGAAGTAATCATATCTCCCTGAAGGCCATAAACACAACCACCTGCGCCTGTTCTGTTTCATATTCCCCTTTTTAAATCCAGTGTCACATGGAGAAGGGACACAGAGCCTGAAAAGGTGCAGCATCCTCAAAATAGCTGCTGTTTCCCTATCATCACAGTGGTGTATAATTAAACACAGACAGAGGAACTGGGGACAAAAATAATCCTATCATTTTAAATTGTAATAGTTAAAGCTGCTTTATAAGCAGAGATTGGCTTTTTTCATAGGGAAGGAATTGGTTCTCATTCATACTTCTGCCTACCTTTGTATGTTTCTCTGAAAGTTCCTCCTGGTATGTGGTTTTCTGTGTGAAGATCGGGGGCCTTCCTTTCATACCCCTCATCCCGAACCTCCACTCTGATCCGCATTCTCTATTCCCACTGACGACTTCGCTCACGCTCATTACCTCTCGCACTGATTCCTGAAATGGACTCTAGTTGGTCTCAGTGTGTGCAATTTATCTCTGTCCAAACCACACCTCTTGTGGTACTTGTACAATCTTTCTAAAATGAAAATCAGTTTGGGTCACAGATCTAGGCAGAAGAATTCAGTGAGTTGAGCTGCCCAGAAAGATGGCACTATGATGACCAGTTTACGAATTATCACCACTCCCTGCCCAAGACCCACATAAATAAACAAAAGGAAACAAAAAATCAAGATAAACTTTATCTGGGTGCAAATTAATGAATGGACCCAAATGGCTACAAAAATCATGTATAATAAATCTCATGTTTACAATATAAATAAATGCATCTATAAAATATATACATGACATTTTAAAAGAGGATACTACTTAATTAACATCATGAGTTCATTCATGTATATCATAAATTTTTAAATTAAATATTCATCTACAATTAATGACATTTTATTGGTTGTACATAATTGCCTTTCACAGCAATTTACTTATGCAGTTTCCTTTTCCCAACAATTACTTTTTCTTCCTATGTTCAGAAATAATAGAGATAAAAATATATGATTAAAAGTTTTCAAGCACAATCAATTATTTCCTTGGGGAAAAAATTCCTTACGGCAAGTGAAAGGATAGGCATATTGTTGAAACCAAGGGCACCTTCTACAAATTGCTCTCTAGAAAAAAATGTGCCTCCAGTGATATCAACCAATGTGTTAGTTATCTTAGACTAGGATTGAGGTTAACAATTATTTCGTTTGATTAATGGCCATCCATGTGAGTGTGTGGGTGTGTGTGTGTGTGTGTGTGTGTGTGTGTGTGTGTGTGTGTGTACTGTAGATACAGGTTCTCTCCCATATGTTCTTATTGGCATGTTCATCTATTTCCTGTTCATCTGTAAGAGCTCTTTATACATGAATAGTAATCGTAATATATTTCTCTAGTCTGTTAACTCTCCCAATCTCAGAAATGGCTATTTTAGTTATTTTCCTTTTTGGCAAACCTACTATACCTCCTCCACTATCCTTACTTTTACTCAGTGTTCTTATTCCCTATTTGATGGAAAATCTGAAGTAATTTCACAAGATGCCATGTAAACACTCACCAATACCTGCACTCACGCATGCGACCTTTTCTGCTGTTAGCACTGATGAACTCCACGCTTCTAGCTAAAATCAACCCTTCCTCTTGGATGCTAGCTCTTAATTCCTTTGCATGTAATCAAAAAGATTACATCAGCAATTTTCATTTATTCTTTGTATAACCAATACTGGATTATTCTACAAGTACATAAAATTTCTCTTTTTATTTCTCCTACCTAAAAACACCCACGGTTGTCTTCACCCCACCTTCAACTACCAGTTCCCAATTCTCCTCCCCTTTCCAGCAAAAGCCCTTGAAAAAGTTGTTGATGTGTTTGCTTTACTATTTCCAAATCCTGTCTGTCCATCCATTCTTAAACCAATTCCAACTAGACCTTTTTCCCACAACTCCAACATAAGTTTTGACATATTACTGGCATTTGAATATTTCTTTTAGAACACTTTCAATTAATTTCCCAGATACCACAATCTTCTGATTTTCCTCCTACCTCATTGACTCCTCCCTTGCTGAGGACAGCAAGTCTTGGCATATTTGTGTTACAGTGCCACAGGCCTTGATCCCCGGGCTTGTCTTTCTTAACCCATCTCTCTCCTCTCTTCTCTATTCATTCCCAGTCTTCCTCTTGGTGAGTTCATCAATTGCTTGTCTTTAAATACTGTGTGGAAGGAACAGTCTCAGAATTACCTGTAGCTCAGACTCACCTCTTGAACCCCAGACTCACATTTCCAACTGCCTACTCCATGTGGGGATGTATCAATAGCAAGCATCTCAACTATGCTAGATCCCAAACTGAACACCTGCTATTCCCCCTCAAGCTGCTTTGCCAAAGTCTTTCCTTTACCTGCTATGGCATTTCAATCCTCTCAGTTGCTGAGGCCAGAATTTTCCGGGACTCCTCCTTTCCTCCTCTAACCCACATCTATCCACTGCAAATGCACTTGGCCCTCCCTTCAGAATACATTCAGAACACGTGGCTTCTCACAGCCTCTACTGTCACGACCTTTTCCATGCTTTTATTAATATCATATTTACTCCAAAATCATTCAATAGCTTTATGACTGCTCTCTCTGTTTGTTCTCTTGCCCTTTAATTGATTATTTGAAATGGAACAATCAGGATGATCCTGTGAAACCTAAATCCAACTAAGAAACCTTCTGCCCAAAGCCCAGTGGTTGACCACCTTATGCAGACTACAATCTAGAGCCCTTTAAAAAGCCTAGAGAGTTCTACACCATTAGATTCATGGTATCTCTCTGACTGCATCTCCTACCACTGTCCCACTTGGTCACTTCTCTGCAACCCTGGTGGCCTCTATGCTTTCATTTAAACATGCCAGGTATACTCCTACAATTCAGCTTTTGCATTTTCTGGTCTCTGCCTAGAAACTTCCCCCCTACAGGAACACACATTGCTCACTCTCATGTATGTGAAGACTCCCCAGTTACATTTATTAAAATTTCTACTCCAAATATGAGATTCGACCTTACCCTTCCTGCTTTATTTTTCCCCATAGAGCTATCACTATATTACTTGCTAATAATTTATTCATTTATTTTATCACTTGTCCAACTCTCCAAACTAGGCTATAAACTCCACGAGGGCAGGGGTTTTTATCTGATTCATTCACTAGTTTATACCCTACACCTAGAACAATACCTAGAACATAGCAAGTATTCAATAAATATCTATTGAATGAACAAATGGGTGAACAAAACATATAAATAATCCAATTAAAACATCCAAATGTCCACCTCGGCCCACACACACAAGCTTATTGTATGAAATAGCAAAAAACTGTCAATAATAAGCAGATACATTTAGAAGCTATAAGGGAGAGAAAATAGATCTTCAAAGACCAACAGACTAACACCAGTCTAACTCCTTATCAGGACGGTTGATGCCAGTACTTGAAGAAATAATATTTTCAAAGTGCTAAAGCAAAAACTGTCAAGTTTAAATTTCTTGATCAGCTAAACTACCATTTGAGAGAATGCGGTGGAAATAAAGAAAGTGCAGACATAAAAACTCTAAAGGAAAAAATATAATTGAAAATCTATATAAATGTTATTATCCCTTTAGGGAATATAATTAGCAAAATTGTCTCAAAAATAGCCAGGAAAACTTCACAGACCAAAAATCACAGGAGCAACTACAAAGGTAGTTTTAGATTTACCCATAAAATAATATCAGGTCTAGTTAATTTCTAGTAAATGGTTCATTTCAATTACTAAAGAAACATTATTAGACTTAAAAATGAAGTCTCCAGAATTGTGCCATTTTCTGATTGTGTGACACTTTCCAAGTTACTTAACATCCTACCTGTTATTTTTCAATAGGTGGATAATTACATTATTGTTTCATAGGGCTTGTGAGAATTCAGTGATGTTATGCAGGCAAAGCTTTTAGCGTATTCTCAAAATTTCAGGCATGTTTATGATTAATATTATTTTAATATTAGAAAACTTGGAAATCTCTCTACTTCATATTAAAAGCTTATGAAATCCTAATATTCACCTTGGCTAATAAAATGAAATAAAATATATTAATTTCACACAAAACTCTAGATGAAATATCATAGATAAAATAATAGCAAATCAAATACCCCAGGGTGTCATTACCAAGTAGGGTGTATTCCAGGAATGCAATTCGTGAATGGATTAACATCAGGAAATCTATTAATGTAATTCAGTATATTAAAAGATTAGAGGTGAACAACCATATGATTATCTCCATAGAGTGCTGATAAATCTCTTATGTTCACATACAGTAGTAACAATCTCAACATTTGTTCTTGCTAAAACCCTCAGTGCACTAAGAGAAGAAAACTTTCTTAACTTGAAAAGGTTTTCTATCTCGCTCACGCAATCTGGAGTCAGACTTCCTAAATCCTGGATTCCACTGACTATTAATGGTGTGCAATAGGCAAGTTGCTTATTTATGCCTTACCTCAGTTTCCACATATGAAAAGTGAGTATACTGAGTATAGCATCATTAGGTCGTTAAGAAGATTAAATAAAAAAATGAGTAAGTATTCCCATATAATGGCTTAAAAATGTAATTGTAAGATGTGGTTCTCACTAAATTTGTGATGAAAGCAACTTCATGTCAATCTCTTTTTTTTACATTTTACTGAGGGTCCTAGATGTATTAAAATGTCCAGATTCCATCACTGTATCTACGTAACGAGTCAACGAACACTGTCTGGGAGATGGGCACACTTATAACCCTGACCGAAGCATAACAAAGTTGATACATGTAACCAAAAACATTTGTACCCCTGTAATATTTTGAAATAAAAAATAATAATAATATATGGCAAAATATGTTATTTTGCAATGAAAATGGCTAAACTATACTGAGAGAAAATATGGAGCCTTAAATATTAATTTTTAAAAGACACAAAATGAGTAATGGGTAAGGGATGAAAAATTACTCACGTGCTACAATGTATACTACTCATGTGATGGGTACCCCAAATCCCAGATTCCACCACTATATAATATATACATGTAATGGAATTCAACTTGTACCTCCTAAAGCTTTTTTAAAAAAGATTTAAAAGACAATAAAAAAGAAAATGTATTAAAATAAGAAAATCAATGGGAGGTACAAATATTGGAAAAGAAAATCCAAAATAGTCACAAATTGAAGCCAATATAAATATTTACATAAAAATTCCAAAGTGTCAACCAACAAACTGGTAGAACTAATATGAGAATTGAATTAAGTATCTGAATACAAAATTAGGGTAAAACATTGCACAGTTAAACCAGTAATAATTTTAAGGATATAATTTCAAAAAGCCATTCACAAATGCTACAAAGAGGTATTCCTTCCTAGGAACACCATTAACAAGAAGCAAACTATTTAATAGATTTATGTTGAAAATATTACAGACATTTACAAAAGGCCTAAATAACTACTTTTGTTAGGAAGATACCATATTGTACATATGTCAATTTCTTCCACATCTGTTAATAAATAAATCCCAATACATTTTAAAATATATCTCTTTATGCTGATTCTACAGTTGATAGAGAAGAGAAAATACACAATAGTAGAGAAGTTTACAGCAAAGAATGATGTGGTAAAACTTGACCCAATTCAAACTATAGAATAACTTACAAAAAGACGTGGAAATGTGTACCAATACAACAAAGTTCAGATCAAATAGAATTTTACTTCCTTATCTTAGTGAGAAGAAGACAGACAATTTAGCATGTTTCGGGGAGAATCAGTCACATTTTTGAGGAAAGCAAATATAACCCACGTCTTTATGCTTCCACTTTTCTTCTACCTCCATGCTCTAGACCCACAGAGCAGCAGAGAAGCCTTTTAAAATGCAAATCTGACCATTTAGATTTCCTGCTCAAAACCCTCTAATAGCTTCTCACCACACTTGGAAGAACACCTGCTGTCCTACTTGTATTCCGGCAGCCCCTGAATGTGATGGCATTTACTGTTACTATTCCGGACGGACCACTTTTCATCTCCAGCACTCTGCCTTTTTCTCACACGGCTCCAGCTTCCCTGGCTTCCTCTAGGCCCTCCTCCTACAATGTCCTTCTACTATTACAGATCTCCGCATGGCTTACTTGTTCATCTCATTCTGACCTGCACACAAACGTCACTTCCTCAGAGAGCACATCTCTACCAACCATCTCTAAAATAGCCACCCCTTATCCCTGATTAATTCTTCGTGAGTCCACTTTGTGGACCTCATCTCATATCACATTTTAATCATATGTGCATTTGTTTCTCACCTGACATCCCCCACTAGGTTTTAAGCTCTATGAGAGGAGGCACCTTGTGTTGTTCTTGCTTGTATCCTTAGGACCTAGAACAGTATAAGACACATAGTATACCCTTAGTAAATAACTACTGAATAAACAAATGAGTTAAGTTGCCTTATGCCATATATTTAAAAATCTCCATTAAAATAGATTACAGAGTTAAATGTAACCAAAAAAAAAAATATATTAGCATAACATAGGAGACAATTAGTTCTATTTTATATTGGAGAAGGGCTTCCAAATACAAAACTCATAAAGGCAAAGAGAGACAAATTTCACCTAAGAAAAAAATCTAAGCAAACACAAGAAAACCTCATACATTTAAATAACGATGTTTATGTGACTAGAAAAGAGGTGCTAGACGAACTATGAAGAAAGCATCGGCACCATGTTTATATTAACAAGTGATTCCTGGAAGATAGGTACTTAAGAGATCTTACATATCAGAAAGGAAACTACAAACAATTCAACAGAAAGAACAGATCGACAAAACATACAGCTAATTCAGAGAAAAAGACACTGAAATGGGCTTTAAACGTGTTCAAACTCACTAGTAAATATGAAAATATAAGTTGTCTGTCAGCATGGCCAAAATTAAAAAGATCAGTAATTTCAAATATGGGTATGAAGGCTACAATGAAATGTACATTCACATACACAAATGGCAAAAGTATAAATTTATTAATTTGGGAAGAAAATTTAGCCATATTATTCAAAATTAAAGGGGCAAACTTTAGATATCCCTCCCTCAAAGACACAGGAAAATTAATTATAGCATATCCATGCCATGGTATTCAATGAAACTATTAAAAAGAAAGGACAGAACGATCTTTAAAATTATGTTATTAAGAGAAAACTAAGTCACAAAAATATAAATTATATTATATATAATTACATTATGGCACCACAGATAGGCATATATACATTTGTAAATATAAAAATGAAGATCACTAAAAATGATTTGTGTTATACATACTAAGTTTTTCAATGGTTACCTCTTGGTAAGAGGGAGTACAGGTAGTAAGGGGGCTATCATGTTTTATTCTACATTTATAAAAATTTGCTGGAATTGTTATAATAATAAAATATGCATTTTGTATTACTTATTACAAAATAATTTTAAAATGTAAGTACAAGAATGTTTAAAGCAAACAAGATACAACCATGAGAAACTGAAGGAAGCTAGCATGTGTTGATGTCTTTTTAGACCCTACTGCATGCTACTCAGCACAGGGCATTCTTTGCAAGGCTGACCACTCCTACTTCTACGTAAATCTTCTTAGGGAGGTATTTTCACTTCCAGTTTTCAACTGGGGATCCCAAGTTTTACAAAAATTTGTAGTTCAAAAGATGTTCACTTAATGGCATAAACATCACGTCAAGGCCCTGCCATTGTTATCCAAGCATAACCGCTGGTCAGGGTCCTGGCAAACATTCTCTAGTAGTTCTACACAGACAGTTCAGAGCAAAATTTTCTCGTACATCAGAGCATGGCCTGGGCTTCTGGAAGTGCATGCTCATTAGACTGTCTCAGAGCACCTGCCCCCACCCACACTTCCCATATTCCAGACAGGTCAGGTAGCCATGAAATTAAATTGTCTACAGAAGGTGAGCTATTTATTTCTTTCTATCCCCTTTGGTCCAATATAATACTGGCTCAGAGGATATTGCCATTTGCAGAGAATTAAGACAGTTACTATCTGTAAGTGCTTCTTAGAAACAAAGGGATTGCTCAGGGGCTGGGTGCGGTGGCTCATGCCTGAAATCCCAGCAGGTTGGGAGGCCAAGGTGGGAGTATTGCATGAGCAGCCTGGGCAACATAATGAGACCCTGTCTCTAAAACAAATGATTAAACAAACAAACAAACAAACAAAAGTAAACAAAGGCACATATCGAAATAAAATTTCACTCCTTAACAGATCAGATATTTCTTTTCTTCCATCTCCAAAAGCAAACAAACCTAACAAGGAATAATTTAACAAATTAACTTCTCTTCAATGATTATTAGTTTTTAAAAATCAATAAAAGAGGATCTTTTTAAGGGAGATTTTGTAGCCACACATCATAAAAAATTTAGGGTGATTTTATTTAGGATAAGAGATCTTTGACAATTACCCTACCAGTGAAGGAATGAGAAGAGCAAGGCTGGAGAGGATAAAGGGTTTAAAAAAGCTTAGTTTAAGCAGGATGTTATCGACAGAAGTGAGATTGCCATATTCATTCAACAAATATTTATTGAATGTCTGCTATGTACCAGGCACTGGCTAAGCATAAATGATAAGCGTTAAGCGAATGAGAAATAAAACAGACCTGGCTCCCACCTTAAATGAACTTCTGGTGAATTGGAGATGATGGTGGGATTTTTTCCAAGGCAAAATGCAGTTTTCAAGAAAACTGCAGAATAAAAATCTCACTTCAAGACATAAATTCAATAATCCTAAGTAAAATATCAAAAAATAATCAATATAACAAAACAATACACATTATAACCAATTAGGGTTTAACCTAAAAATGCAAGAATGGTTAATAATAAGAAACTATTAATATTCTTATCAGTAGGGCAAAAAAGAAAAAATTGGATCATTTCACTAGATAGGATAGTTTTCTATAAAATTCTATACTTTTCTAGCAAAAACTCTGTGTAAACTAAGAATTAAAGAACATACCTTAGCATGATAAAATTATTTATATCGCACTAACAAATATCATATCCACTAGTGAAAAAGGAAGTCCCATTGAGCTCAGGAGCAAAACTAATATACTAGTTTCCACCATATGATTTAGTTTTTCTTTGGAAGTGTTTAGCCATTGCAATATGATAAAATTACCTTTTCCCCATCAACTGGAAAGAAGAGGCTAATGTAAAAATATGTAAGTATTAATATTAGATGATTAGCAAAGTAAGAATGTAAATGGTTGCAGAATAAATTCCCAAAAGCACTTACATTCATATGTATCATAAATAATTGGTTAGAAAAATATAGTAGGAAAATATAAGTTAAAATGATAAAAATAAAAAATATCTATAATTTTATCATTCCCCCAATTGAACACATTTCTGGTTTTCTAATATCCTATTATTTCAGAAATGTAATGAACCTATTGAACATGTCTAATATAATGGTACACATGTTCATATTGTCATCATTTTATAATAATCTTTCAAAGGTAGTTTTATTGTATGTATAGCTCTTTTGAATAGCATGTGGCTGGATTTTAATTTTCTAATCTCTTATTTTCTGATAAAACATATAGTTTAATAACTATACCCTATTGTGGTACACTAGAGCTGTTACATCATCTTATTTTATGTTTTCATAACTGTTTATTGTGTCTTCCTTGTTTTCTGCCCTTCATTCAATTGGCCAAGTTTTTATCTTGTTTTGTTTTTCCTCTACCTGTTTGAACTACATATATCCTCTTTCTTTTGTTTTTGTAGTTACACTTAAATACTTAACCTAAATACTCAAAACAGGGAAAGTTAATCTACCACTCTTGCCTCCTTTGTTTACAAGAACATTAGAATCCTTTCAAAACAATCTACCCCAACTCTCACCTTACCTATATTTGTTTGGTGTTTCAGTTCTACCAGTTTCTATACTTTCTAACATGGAACTATTATTTTCAGTCAAGGTTTATTTAGATTTAGCCACATTTACTGTTTCTTTTATTTTATTCTTTCCTTTTGGATTCAATATCCTTCTTGCTGAAGCAGATCCTTAGTATTTCTTACAGTAAGAATCTGCCAGAAGTAAATTCCCTCAATTTTTGCTAGAAAATTCCCTTACTTCACTTTCACTCTCAAAGTTTAGCTTGATTTGAAACTCTCAGCAATCGGTTATTTTCCTTCAGGACTATGAGGATATATTTCCTAGTGTTTTGGATGTCATTGTTGGTGTAATATTTGTTGTAAGTCAATTTAGTATTGCTTTGTAAATAATCTTTTCTTTCAGGGAATATCCTATGTGATTTTAATATAACTAGGTTTACTATAACCAGGTATGGATGTTCATATTCACCCTGTTTAAGACTTGGAAGGTGCAGCTACTCTGAAAATTCAGACTTTTATCAATAAGGGAAATTTCTGAATACTATACTACCCCTCCCATATTCTCTATCTTTTTTTTCATTTGAAACACTCTGAATTCATTTTGTCCTACATATCTCCTAAGACCTCTTTTCTATGTTCTTGTCATTTGTATGACCCCAGATGATTTCCTACCCTCTGTCTTCCAGTTAATACATTCACTCTCTAACTATATCCAATCTGCTCATAAATCAATCCAAAAAGGTTTGTTTTTAATTTTAATAATTTTGTGGTTTGATTTTCTGAATATGTGTTTGGTTGTTTTTCAATAGTGTCTCTTTCTATATAATACTGTGCTTTTCATAGAGTATTTATTTTCTTTATTTGCCTAAACATTTTGAAATCTGCTTATTTTAAATTCACTTTCAAATTAGTTCTCTTCTATTTTGTATGCTTGCTGATACTCTCTCTCTCTCCACCCCCCTTCTCCTCTTCCTTCTAGATATTTTATTCCATATTTGTAATTTTTTAAATATAAGTTTGTCCTTATCAGGGGCTATATTCAGCAGAAAGTTCTGTTTTTATTGGGTTGTAAGAATGTCACTTCAGAAATATTTGCTTCTCATAGGCCTTTTCCCTAAACTGCTTGGGAGCATGGATTGTGGATTGTCAATTCAGACTTCATAGAAGTGGAAAAAGCCTGAGATTATGATTCCTTTTGGGTCACTCTTTCTGACCATGACTTCAGTCAGACTGTAAGATTTTGAGCCATTTTTCTTGATTTTTAAGAGTTTATATAGTTTCCATTTTATGCATGGATCAAACCTGACATATCTCAGCTTTATGCAGTAGCTCATTTCTAATTCTCAGCACAGAGTGTCTTCCTCTTACAGTGCTGGAGTCCAAGGCCCAGCCAGGAATAATGCCCATGAGCCCCTGGGCTTCAGATTCTGCTCACTGCTCCAGCATTCGGTTCCCTCTTTATTTTGAGATTTTTTGAATATTTTGAGCTCTGCTATATTTTTGCATTTGTAGTTGCTACATATTAAATGGCATTTCTATATGTTTCAAATGGTAAAGATTTTCTGGATCAGTTCAGTCCAGCTATTTAATGGAAATCAACTTCACATTTCCATGAAATATTCTAACTGTCCATTTAAGCTGCAGTCTTCCACGCAGAATGATTTCCTTGAGGGCAAGGACTATATTGTATCGATTTGAGTTTCTATTTGTTGAATGGATGAACTTATCACCTCTGTCCTCATCTCTTGCCATTTTCTGGTGTTTCTGAATTTGGTTGGCATCTGATAGAGTTTTTGGAACATTTAGTTGCTACAACACAAACATATGAAAACCACAGTGACCTTTAGTGTTTGGTGGAGTTTAATGAAGCTTTGTCTGAATGATGCGTGAATCCAGATGTAGAAAGTAGGCTTTTCCAGTCTGTGTTATTAGGAGGAAATGAAAACAGAAGCATAATTATAATGTATGTCTTTAGTAAAGCTGCCACCTGGGATTAGAGGTAGGCTTATTTTTATTGAAAATGTTAAATAGTTGCTTCAAAAGTTCAATGAATCAATTAACATTTCTTCATATTTAAGTCTTCATTTTGGTGGGAAAGAAAATTTGAAAGCACTTTGTATCTATCCTATTCTTAGCAAGAAAATAGGTTTTGATTCTTAAAACAAAATTGAGCAATATAATTTTCTTAAATATTTTCAGAAAGTCTCAATCCTATAGAATATTTTTTAATTTATCAACTATATTAGACATTTTGATTTTTATGGTTACCTTTAAAAACTCCTATGAAGGTTCAAAAGATATAGGCGTGGTTATCTTTTGTGTATAATATGTGGCTAGATTGTGATTGTACCTATTTAGACAATAAATAGTAAGGTAGTAATGTGCCTTTTCCAGGATGATGGTGAAATGAGCACCATTTCCAAGTAACTACTTCCTTTAATTCTACTACAAGAATTAAATCAGAATTTCTCATTCTTTTCTAATTCACGTCCTTTACAATGCCTTAGTTGTCTGCATGTTCCCATCAGCAAAGCAGATTTCATAAAGATTTTCTTTCATTAGCATGTTTTAAGAAAGCAAGTATATTGAAAATGATTTTTCAAATTATACCTTTGTATCTCAGAATATTTTTCACAAAATCAACAGCTATTAAAATAAATATGGTTTGCCTTATACTAGAACAGGACCCACCATACACAAAATTTTGCAGTTTTTATCCATTAGTGAAACTTCTTTCAACAAGAACAGATAAAACCCCAGAACTCAACAGGCTGTTTGAAATTTCTATTCTAACGAGATAATACAATAACTAGTTTACCTCTGGGTTCAGCAAATGGTCAGCAGAACAAAAAAGCACAGGGTTTGTTTTTTTTGTTTTTTTTGTTTTTTGTTTTTTTAATAAAGCTTTATCGGAGTGCAGACATGACAATTTGTCTCTGTAATGACTAAGGCCACTTTCTGGCTATATTAGCAGACTAGAGAAGTTGCAAATGCTGCAACAGAAGCTGTATGACCTACGAAGATGAAAATACTTAAATTATCTGGCTCTTTACAGAAAAAGTTTTCAGACTCCTACTTTAAATCACTTAGGGCTGTATTGGGGTCAAATTTCTTAAGCTAATTAATGCATGCAAGGCTTTTCAACTGGTATTGCTTTTAATTCCAGAGCCAAATATTAGCAAACTACTTGAACAGATATGGTGATAATATTACTGTTCAAAATATTTGCTGTACCTTTCTAGGGGGAGAATTATATTTTCTGGATCTTTTAACATCAGGCCTGGCCATATAACTTCTTTGTCCAATGAACTGAGAATTGAATAATGTATTTCACCTCCAGGAAGAAACTTAAAAATCCAATGTATGACTTGCCGTGTGCTTTTTCCCTTCTGCAAAAAGGCTGGTGATGTCTTAGAAGTTGCTCTGTCAGCCTGAACCCTGAATGAAGGTAACATGGAATAGAGCTACAGCAAACCCACAGTAGACATAAGCGTAGGTGAGAAATAAACTTTTATTATGTGAAATCCACTGAGACTTTGGAGTTGTTTCTCACTATACAGTAACTAAACTTAAGGTGACTAATAAAAAGTTCTTAGAAAAAAAAATGTTTTAATTGGTTCCCTGAAAGATTAGAAAGCTAGAGAGCTCAAATAAGCAAAATCGGCACCAAATAAATGAATCAATTTTTTGTTTAAGTCTGAGCCCAAATGAAAAACAATTTAAAACTGTCTTTTTTTAATGAGTCAATATCGTGTCTAGTAAACAATATCAAGATAGATTAAAAGAGAACACAACTTTAAAAAAAAAACCATATATTGGAAGCTGAAATAAAATAAAAATCACTAAGGTTCAACAATGCAAAATTAAAGATAAACCTAATTTTGTCACATATTTATTACACACATGTAATAAAGAAATAGATATTTAATTTCTTTATCTGGACCAATCAGGTAGGTGTCTGTTTTATTCCTCATTGAGTCATGTACTTTCATCTAAAAAAAAAGTTGAACTAATTTTAGAGATTTAAATTTTACAAAATGGAGATCATCTTTGGCCCAACAGTCCTAATAGACTTCAAAACTTAAAAGTAAAAAAACAAAACTAGCAAATCTATGAAAAGTCTGCATATGATAGATACATTAATTAATGAGAAGATACCGATTTCCGCTGAAGTCCTCAACTCCCAGGCTGCAGCCTGGTACTGGTCCCTGGCCGGTTAGGAAAGGAGCTGCCCGTCACCACCTGAGCTCCGCACCACACCCCCTGCAACCAACCCGCGGCCCCACCCTACTCCCGTCCATGAAAAAATTGTCTTCCATGAAATTAGTCCCTGGCGCCAAAAACTCTGGGGACCGTAGGAAACCTAATATTGACAAATATGTAGAAAAAGATGTACCTCATCTCCCACACATTGCTGGTGAGATGGCGTAATGGTAGAATCTTTCTGAGAGGCCAGATCATGATAAGTATCAAAGACAGTTATAATGTTCATTACATTTGATCCATCAGCTCTGCAGCTAGGAATTTATCTTAAGGAAATAATTAAGCAGGTGTGAAAATATTAATTTACAAGAACAATCATCAGATCACAACTGATAACAGAAAATTGAAAATATATTTCTTAAAAAAAATGCAGCACTGCTGGGCGCAGTGGCTCACGCCTGTAATCCTGGCACTCTGGGAGGCCAAGGCGGGTGGATCGCTCAAGGTCAGGAGTTCGAGACCAGCCTGAGCAAGAGCGAGACCCTGTCTCTACTAAAAAATAGAAAGAAATGATCTGGACAACTAAA
>RJWJ010009321.1:0-50359 GCA_004363605.1 Indri indri
CGTGTTAAAAGCTAGATGAGTGAGGGAATAATTAATCGACTTCATGTAAACTGTTGCTGGAGTCAGCGAGGCATCTACTGAGAGCTAAAGCTCCACTGTTCCGGGTCCTGAGGGCAGCATGTCTGTTCCTGTGTTTTATTACAATGCTTGCCACAGAATCGCGGGGGCCTGGGCCACCCTTGCAGGAGTTACACGCATTCCTCTTGCTGGGTGTCGTTTGAGCATGACCGAACCGGTGACCTTTTCCTTTCACACAGTGAGTGCCAACTCCCGGGGTTCGCAGTCACACCTGTGATTCAGAGCAGCGCTGAGCCAACACCTCTGAACTAAGAATGGTCAGGCTGTGCCCAGCGAAGCTACGTCATGCCAAGAGCTGCCGTCCCCACTCCACTCCAGGTGGGCACATCCAGATGCCAGTCTGCCCCTCTCCAGGGCTGATGGGCTCATGCCTCTCGGTGTATTGTACAAGAAATAGACCACTAGCCTGAGACTTCTCAGATGGTCAGTGCTTTGTAATCAGTTCACGTAGAGAAAGGCAGAGGTTTTACAGTAGAAATTATATTAATAGAGGAATTGGAGAAAGAAACATAGAAAATGAAGAGGTTTGAGAAGAGATAACTAACAGTAAACTCAGATGGGAGCAGAGAAATGGTCGGACAAGAGCTGCCTGGTTAGAGCGTTGAAATCGTAAGAGCGGCAGCATCTAAGCAGATGATACTAAACGTTGAACTTCAGAAAGATTGGTTTGTCTGAGTGGTTGGGGCTTACTGTGAGAAGAGCCCTGTTGAGCAGGTTGCACTGGGGCAGCACGCATAGCAAGGGACAGTTGACCATCTAGGAAATGTGGACATCGCAATTTTGTAGACATAATAAATGGCACTCGGGTCCTTCCAATCCAGTTATTTTCTGTGCACTACGTTGCTCCCTGGACTGGGGAAGCTTGCAGTCCAGTTGGGAGATGGACGCACATAAAAAGTTAACTAGCAGCCCACTCTAGTATATGGTGGATGTCAGACACAGTATACACGACTGCCACAGGAGTTTAGAAAAAGGAGAAACGTCACTGAGAACTGGGATGGACGCTTCGGAGAAAAAGCAAGACTTTGGATTCTGAATGACAGGCAGGATGTCAACAAGCGCGGAGGAAGCGGGAGAGCATTTCAGGAAGTGGGAAGGGACACGGAGAGCGGCAGGGCAGGAATGTAGAGTCTGTGTGGAGGCCGGAAGGAAGGTGGAGAGGCTGGAATCCGGCCTTCCTGCGTTGACATGGCACTTGCCCACGAACGCTGACAGCATGTTGGGGAGACCACCGAGAAAGACACACACGTGGGGAGACAGTCCCTCCCCCATATGAGAGGAACAGGAAAGAGCTTTAAAAATAAATAAAGCACCTCTTAATTATTCAAGATTATCTGCATTGCAGCTGATCTCAGCCAAATCCCGCTTCCAGCTTGCTTGTGACATCATCCCTCTCTGCTCAGGCTCTCGTTCCTGTCTCTGTTTACCACCCAGTGGGAGCTGGAAAGGGAAGAAGGCTTAAGCGTCTCTCTTCATAAAGCGAAATATACAATTGTCCCTCTTTGCTGTGCCCTTGGGAGCCAGACCAGGCATGTGGGTAGAAAGTAAAAGCTCAGTTGAGTTGCCCGTTACCCAGCTTAGGCAGCAGGAGTCAGAGCAGGGACAGAATGAAGAACTGTAGTGACTCTTCAGTTCCTGAGTTAGGAATCCAGGTGGACCTCGCTAGCACAGGCCCTAGACGGTGGCCCAGGGGGTGGTCCCAGCACTGTCTCTAAGTGGTGAGCCATCCTCAAACAGAGTGAATGGTATTTGTTTATCCACTAAAGTGCATATTGACCTGTTTCCGCTGGAAGCACTAAGCTGATGCCAGTATCCTCACTTGCAAAGTGAGAACTTGAACGAGAATCAGTGTTTCTCCGTGGAAGTGTTCTTGGCATTTGGGGGGCGGAGGGGTGGATGCCAGTTATTCATGAACAGGGATGCTCAGCTGGAGTGACTTGTAGTCAAATGGGACGAGGAGGGGAGCACCGTCCTCAGTTAAGGACCACGGGGCTTGTTCGCTAAGATTGCTTCACAGTCTGAAGTTCTGTAAGTCTATGATTGTTTTGCTGCTGGACCCAATAAAAACATAGTAGAATTGCTGAAGATCTGACAAATTATCAGAATAGTAAGTGCATCTTATTCACATGTAAGGGAATATTTAAAAAACATTAATACACGAGTGGATTAGTAAAACGTGGTGTACGCATGCCATGGGGTACTACTCAGCCACAAAAAACAATGGTGATCTAGCACCTCTTGTATTATCCTGGATGGAGCTGGAGCCCATTCTACTAAGTATCATAAGAGTGGAAAAACAAGCACCACATGTACTCACCATCAAATTGGTACTAATTGATCAACACTTATGTGCACATACGGAAGCGACATTCATCGGGGATCAGGCAGGTAGTGGGGGCAGGAGGGGATGGGTAAATTCACACCTAATGGGCGCAGTGCGCACGGTCTGGGATGGGCACGCTTGTAGCTCCGAGTTGGGTGGTGCAAATGCAATATATGTAACCTAAACGTTTGTACCCCCATAAAAATTTTGAAATAAAAAACAAAAACAAAAACGAAAAAACAGCAACAACAGGTAACATCTGTTGAGCGATGATTGCTATGTTCTAAACCCTTAGCAAATTTCTTTCCCTTAGAAGTCTTCAGGGGGATCAGATTGTTTACTGTTTCAGATCGTCTGTGTCCCCTAGTTTGCCCTGTTCATTGCAGACCATTGAGTTGACTGTCCTTTTTGCTTCATTTATCATTTGCAGAATTGTGCAGAGTTCAGACAGTAAAGTGTCTCAGCAGGAGGCTCTGTATGAGAAGTAAGCAGCAGCCCGGCTAGATGCACTCCTTTGGGCTGGAGACAATGTTCTCTCTGTGTATGCCCATGGATTTTACCAAGAAGTTATGATAATGCCTTTCCTTCAGAGGTCTGGATTTACATTGCTAGTTTTGCAGGGTTTTTTTCCTCCCAGCTCAGGTCCTATACCTGTAATTTGAGCCAACAGCCACCAGGGGAGACAGTGAAACTCAGATTTGACCCCTAGTTTTGAAGAGCTAGGTCCTCCTCATCGAAAAGAATGCAGTTCACCATGCCAATCCTGGTGTAGTGCTGGGAAGTCTGTGTGTGCTGGTTTCTGGGCAAAGAGTCCCTTTTTTATGGGTGGCAATAAAATTTCCTTGTAATTTGGTATGTGTGCTTCTGCCACCTACATGAAAAGCAAGAGATACAAATCTCAGGCCCTGGCAAATTCTCTCTTAAAATATTCAAAGACATTTGCAAAAGAAGGACGAAAATGGGCCCAAGTGCAAAAACAACAGTATCAATCCTTTGTTTTCTGTCTGCAACTATCTACTTTCTACTCTCACCCTTCCTAGCTAGGGCTGACGTGTGTGTTTGGAGAGCATAACAAATTAATTTTGCAAAGGTCAGAAGGAATAATTCTTTCCCCTCCTCCCCCCTGTGATTTGCACGTGTTAACCTTGGGGGAGCAGGCACTGACATAAAAGGCACACCATCTGATGGTCTTATCAAATCAATCCGTCTTCTCTCTCTTCCAGAGGCACACTGCACACAGCAGGAGGGGCGGCTGGGCAGTGTGAGCCCGGAATCCCCTGAGCAAGCAGTGTTTCAGCTGGCTGGACAGATCAAATAACACTTGGGCTGGTTCACAAAAGACGCAAGTGGGAAGGTGTTGGAAGCTGGAACGTGGAAATTTACCCGATGTTATTTCTTTGACAGGGAAGGAGACTGGGTCTGAAAGATGCCACGTTCCTTCATCCTCTCCGGCTGCAGTGAAATACAGTCTCGGTTGCGGTGTCGTGGGTGAGTGGGTGAAAGAGGATACTGCCCACATGTGAAGCCTCCAGAGGATCCTGGCCTGGCAGCTGAGCTCCCCCTGGACCTGGGACCTCAGGTGTAACTTGGTGTCAAGTGCATGAAAGGTGCTTGGGTTTCGCCAGCTGTTTTCAGCAATGCTTACTTACCACACTGGCTTGGGTTTCGGAATCTAAGGTGAGCTGGTAGAAAGAGGAGCTGGCGGAGGTAGAAAGAAGCCCCCAGAAGCCTCCAGAATCCATTGACGGGAACCCCTCATACTGCTGGGAACACAGAGAGAGGCTGTGATATAACTCAGCTTTGGACCATCTTAAAGAACACAACAGCTTGGCAAACACCTCTTGCATTTCAGCCAGAAAGAGCCGATTATAACAAAGTATTTAAAGGGGAGAGTTTCTGCATCTTTTACTTTGAGAGCCATTATGGTAGAAAACTTGGCATTCTCATAGATAATGATACTGGTTTTTCTTTCCAAGATGCAACATTTAAAAGAAGTATGAGCCATTCTAAGCTTCAAGCAGGGTTCAGGAAGCACAGACGGGGAACAGCCCTCCCGATGCAGGTTAAGAAAGCAGCCTGAGCCTCCACCTTAGACAGCACAGCCAGCGTGGACATATGCCATTCCTGTCCCCAGAGAGCTGGTGGCAGTGACCTCGCCCAGAGAAAAAGCATCCCTCCACTGTGGGACTTGACAGAATGAGGTGTGCTGAGGAGGCCACTAGCTGGGACCTGGCCTTTCCTGACGGCCCCTTTGTCACACGGGCAGCCCCAGACCACTGAGCCAACAATGGCCGAGAAAGGCGACTGCATTGCCAGTGTCTACGGATATGACCTCGGTGGGCGCTTTGTTGACTTCCAACCCCTGGGCTTTGGCGTCAACGGGCTGGTGCTGTCCGCTGTGGACAGCCGGGCTTGCCGGAAGGTGGCCGTCAAGAAGATCGCCCTAAGCGACGCTCGCAGCATGAAGCACGCTCTCCGGGAGATCAAGATCATCCGTCGCCTGGACCATGACAACATCGTCAAGGTGTACGAGGTGCTGGGACCCAAGGGCACCGACCTGCAGGGCGAGCTGTTCAAGTTCAGCGTGGCTTACATCGTCCAGGAGTACATGGAGACCGACCTGGCGCGCCTGCTGGAGCAGGGCACACTCACGGAGGAGCACGCCAAGCTCTTCATGTACCAGCTGCTCCGCGGGCTCAAATACATCCACTCTGCCAATGTGCTGCACAGGGACCTGAAGCCCGCCAACATCTTCATCAGCACGGAGGACCTCGTGCTCAAGATCGGGGATTTCGGGTTGGCAAGGATCGTCGATCAGCATTACTCTCACAAGGTATGTCTGGCTGGAATGATGGGTGCCGGTGGTCCATAGAATCCCCAGGAATGCTCACCGTGTTCCAGAGGGCATTCTTAGCTCCATGTAATCAGGGGACTGGGATCAATACTGGGGGGAGGACAGAGGGTGCTAGAAAGATCACTGGCCTGAAAAGTTGTTTTGGGGGGCGTGGGGGAGATCTGGTTCTTGGTCTTGGTTCTGCCACATGGCCATGACCAGTAACTCTGGGATGTACAAGTGAAGGTTGGATGATCTCTAGAATTTCTTCTAGCTCTAGATTCTATGGCTTTAAATCCGTGTGGTTGGTGAGTTGCCTCTAGCATTCTCTCATCCCAGCTTCCTGCCAGTGAGCCTCATGCTCTGGCTCATCTCACCACCTCCTCCCATCCACGCTGACCCACTCTGTGTCCCTTTCTCTCAGTGGACGGTGGGCACAAAAGGTTAATTGGATAAACTAATCCTCCAGCTAATGACTCAGCTCTCCTGGGTCCCCTGATACCCTCGCCCCTCGGTGTGGTAGGAAAGCCATGGGTGTCAGGATGGTGCCATCGAGACCCCTCCCCCCATGGTGGGTGCTAAATGTTCCACCAACTGCAGGTGTCAGAGCTGACTGGGTCACACTGGTGGAGACAAAAGTCACACTGACCTGCTCTCAAGAGCCCACATCTCCTCTCGCCTGCCCCACCGCTCTCTTCAGAAGTTGGGAGTCTTCCGACATTCTGTTCCTCCCCAACCCAGGTTTCTGCCGCTTTAGGGGTGCCTCTGAGCCCCTCAGCATAAGCCCATCCCCAGGCAGCCCTCAACAGAGCCCTCGACAGAGTGGGTGTGGTTTCCAGCCTCCTGGCAAAAACCTTTGTACTACAAGATTATTTGTTAGAATAAAACGTCTCCTAGGAAGTGGGTATGCAGTGAGCTATTATCAGCCAAGGGCCTGGGGTGGGTCATGCAGTGAGGGTGGCCCTGGCCTTGAGCAGGCTTGGGCTTCTCCCTGAGCTCGTCCCTCTCTCCCACACCACCCTACACAGAAACACACTGCTCTGCCTGGTACAGCTGCAGGGGTGGGTGTTGAGGGGAGAGAGAGGCAGGGCTCCCCATCCTACCCTCACTGGCTGCACCTGGGGCTCCGGCTCGGGTTTCAGATCCCAAATCAGCCTAGCTGGCTCCGGCTCCTTGGTGCCACACATTATTTATCCACCTTAACCATGAACTTGCCCTCTGTCCCTCCTGCAGCCAGGCCATCTGTCAAAACTGTCAGCTGACTCTGTAGGCAGGAATGTCCATGGTTAAAATCAAACAAACAAAAAAAGCAGCACCCTTCTGTCTTCCTGATACCCTGAGCTGTTTCTTCTTTCTCTTTTTTCTAAGGAGCAATGACTCCAAACAACCGAACCAAAGGTTTTCACCCAAATCAGTCCTCATGTGGTAAAAAGACTCAGGAAATCCACAATTCTCTTACATCTGAGATCCACAAAAACCACCTTCTGCAGTGGAAGAAGCCAGTGCATTTGGGAATCATAATATTATATGATGAAAGGGCTCTGATTCAATGAAGGGTTACAGGAAGAGAACTTAGACCAGCACATAGTAGGTCCTCAGTAAAGTCAGAGAAGATGGTTTGTTGCAGCGAAGATTGACTGCAGTAATAATTCTTCGGGGGTGGAGTCAGGGGTCTGGGCTTCCTTCCGACAGTGCTGGCTTGGATGTGGATAGTCACTCACCCCCTGGGAGCCTCAGTTTCCCATCTTTGACAGGGATAATAATCATGCCTTGTCTGCCTCTCTGGCTTGTGGTTAAGAATCGAAATGGACCATGGATGTAAAATTTCTGGGAAAGCAGTAAGGGCGACATCCATTCATCTCATGGGTGCTTGCCAAGGACACACACCAAGCCCAGGCCCGGTGTTGGCACCCGGACAGACACAGGTTCACGGGACCCCCGGGCCATCATGAGGGCTGGGCTGGGGGTCGTCATCCAGTCACTCAGGGCTGGGAAGCCACTTCCCTGGTTGGGACTTCCATTTTCCTCATGCAGAGGAATTTAGATGTTCGGGCTCTGTGCAGTAAAATGAGCTGTGGGAGGTTAAAGAAACCATCGGAGGCTGTTATGAGCCCAGTAGGTGCTCACATCACCCCGCGCCCCGGTATTTGGCAGGCGCCAGGCGCCACCCACCCCAACCCTGCTTCCTCCCTCACACGCTTTCTGCTTTTAGCTTTCTGCCCTCTCTTCCCCCAGTGATGACGAAAAGCCTTTATATTTGGTGCTTTTATTTATCCAATGTGCATTTAAATCAGTTCTCATTTAATCCTCATAATGCTGTGAGGCACGTAGGGCAAATGGTCCGTTTGACAACAGAGAGAACTGGCTTTCTCGAGCTTACCCGGGGGGCCGTGGCAGGAGGGGCTCTGGCACTGGGGCCTTCCCATGTCCTGGGGGGCAGGTCTTTCTGGATTCTGGGTCGGAATTAATCTTTCCTTCCTCTGAGCTCCCATGGCACTTTTCCCCCATCCCGTAACCTGTGTCTTCTACTGCTGATCATTCTCCATTCTGCCCTAGGGGCATCTGTGCCTGTGACCTTGTGCTTTCCTGGGCTGAGAGTCCCTGGGTGCCTTGAGGCCATCTCTTGTTTATCTTGGTGTCCCTCTCGGAGTCCGAGATGTGGCACCACTGTGCCTGAGATGTGGCCTTCAGCTGACTTCTTGACGGTGTTGGAACAGATGGAAGAGTCGTCTACCAGCACGTTGTAGACAGGACGCTGTTGGGCTCATTGATTCCCTGAGGTTAGAAGGGTTGACTCTCAGAGCACACAATTCTCCCAGACAATGAAGGGGTCAGGGTCAGCCCTGTGCATCCGCCACGTGCATCTGCTCTCTCCGGTGTGCTTGGAGGATGATGTCTACGAGCAAAGCGCTCCAAGCTTAACCCCTCCTAAAGGTTTATGGATCCTGACTCCCACCGAGCACCAAGCAGCAGCCTGGTTCTCACTCTCCCCGTCTCCCTCATGAGCGGACAGTCTGTCTTCTTTGCGTCCGCATGTCCTCACCTGGCACAGGGCCTGACATGGGCAGGCGCCCGTTATGTCATTTAAGGAAGGAGATGCCAAAGGAAATGGCCTCCTCTTCTCTGATGAGCAGGTGGCAGCGCTGGGGCTCCAAGTCACAGGCAGAACGCATGCGGGGGGTGTGTCCCTCTGCACATCACCTCTGGGGTCTTGGTCTTGGCGGGGTCCAGAGGGCAGTTAGAGGCCCCTGCAGCCCACATTCGGGGAGCTGGCAGTGGGGCTGCTCTGATGGTTTCTTTCAACAGCGGCAGTCTGGAAACACCGGTCTCGGTTACCGTTACTCACCTCACTAATTGCATGACCCTGGGCAAGTCTTTTTCCTTATTCAGTTTGTTCCCAGAACAGGACATCTGTAAGAAGACCTCACAGTCTTCTTGTCCATCCCCTTCATTTCACAGGGGACAAAACCGAAAGGGGCAGAGCCCCAATCACCAAGGCCACCGACGGGCGGCTGAGCATGAGTTTTTGCTCCACGTCCACCTTTTTCTGAGCCCCACTTCTCAGTTTTCTTATCTGCCGAATGGGGATAGTCATTCCCGTTCTGCTTATTTCAGAGGATTCTTATTAGAGTCCAGTAAAAAAGCGTAGATGTCCAAGTGCTTTCAGATGTACAAAGGGCTAAATCACGAGCAGAACTTCGCCCCAGGAGATGCCATGGCCGTGCCAGGCAGACACCCAGACGTCAGGTTCCCTCCACTGAGATGCGGACTCAACTCCTGACACTCTGGCCAAGGGGGGGAGTCATGAGGCCCTACCCGAGGGGCTTCCCAGCCTGTGGCCCTGGGATGAAGCCCTTTCTTCCCACCTCCCTGGCAGGCTAATTAGTTCCTTGTTTGTGTTGAGAAGAGGCAGCTGAAGAATCAGAGCGTGTTTTCCTCTGAATTTATTGGGAAGTAGATGATCTCAAAAGAGGGGAAAAAAAATGTCATTAAGACTTCACTGAGTGCTGTGCAAAGTCTAAGAAATGTCAGGAACGCCCGCGAGAGCGTGCAGAGGGCCTGAGTAGCACGTTGGCAGCCTGATTAGCTGTGTGACTGCTTCCCCCAGGAAGGGCCACCCGTGGCCTGGAGGAAGAACCGCCTCTCCTCCTGCCACGGAGTCCTTGCTGGGCTGCCAAGATCCTGCCTGCAGACCTGCCTTTTGTGGGGGTGGGAGGCAGAAAATGCCCAGGAAAGAAAGGAAGAGGAAGGGGGCCCCACAGAACTGGGGCAAAGTCTCTTGTGTTTTGGTGGATCATTCGAGCAAGTTTGAGTGTTCCGCTGGGCTGACCTGCTTTTTGAGCCTTCACCCCTTTCTGCTTCATAGCTCTCTGTCTTCCTTCATCATTCCTGAGCAGAACGCTTTCACACTTTGCCTCCCTATCTCATTAGGAGTCCTTAACCACTAGCACAGTGGTTCTCAATGTGAGGTCCCAGAGCAGCAGCTAGCAGCTTACCTGGGGACTCTTTTGAGTTGCACATTCTCAGGTCCCAGCTCTGACCTACTGAATCAGCAACTCTGAGGGTGGGCCTGGCAATCTGTGTTTTCACAAGCCTGCAAGTGACCCTGACACCCCTGAACTTCTAGGAACAATTGATCTAAAGAAATGGGATAGCTCAGTCTGTGGACAGAGAGCTGATGTCCTGATGTGTTTGCTAATGTTTGGAGCTGCCGTTCTCAAACTTCAGCACAAGGAGGATGACTAAGTCCTCCCAGATAACATAGGTGTTTGGGAAGCAGGTGCCTTTGCTAGAAGGGACAGTTAATGATGGGGGTCTCAGGCACTGTGACAGGCATTTGTAAGGACTGTTTTAGGCAGGATGACTTTGTACAGCCTCCATCGCATCACCTTGGAAACTGCCTGCTCCACCGTGGCACAAATTTAGTGGAAAGCTACGCAAACCAGGGACCTAACCCGTATTGTTTCTGTTTAGCGTTGATTTTTAATGATTAGGCAGGTGAGATGAAGACTAATTTTGGAAAACACATACTTTTTATTCTGGTATAAACTACTTTACTAGATGTTATTATATTTAAAAGCAAAAACACTGGTTTCACAGTTCAGTTAGATTGAGTGCTTGATTGAGGGCTCAGCAAATTACTGTAGTTTGTTAAGGCTTGTGGTTCAATTGGAGGCCCCAGAGGAGGCAGCGGTACATGGTGTTGAACACATACAGCCAGCTTACGAAGGCTTTGCTCGGGAGCTCTGGTTAGCTGGGGGGTTTGCTGGTTTAATCATGTCACTCCTTCCCTCTCCTGGCCACTCTGCCTTCCTTCGATGGCTTCTTAGGCCAAGATAACCTCCCCCTGTCTGCCTGAGAAAACACACAGAAAGCTCCCCTAAAGCACAAATTCCTTTGAAGCTAAACCTGGCTGGAGGAATGCTCGCTTCTGAGGCTGATCAAGAGAGTGCGCTTTCGGTATCTCTGTGCGTCTACTCCAGGTGGTCTCCACGTTGCAGATGGCAAACCCCAAGGTGCAGGGAGTAGGGAAGGACTCGCCCAGGACCCTGGACGGGACTGAGGTCTCCAGGGCTGGTGCTGGGAGGTTCTCAGCCATCTGCCATCCTCGGAAGCTGGGATTTCGTGGGAAAGTGGGCTTGTGGAAGGACACTTCGCTGAGGGCTCAGCTAGCAGGAAAGGTCACTTTCCTCGTAAGCCACTAAGCATGTTATTCCAAATCAGTGGAGCAGAAAAGATTTATTTAAAAGACTATGAAATATCCCTTTTTAAAGGGGAAAAATATGACCTAGGGGATTAGAACAGAGGCTGTACTAGAGAGACAAGTGTCCCCGAACACCCAGGCTTGGAAAGTTCATTGTGTTGGTGTTCAGGGCCTCCCTGCCTGCTCCAGAAGAGCAGGCTCTCCACTCTTGGTCTCCCGGGGGGCCTCCCCTTCCCACTCGCACAAGAGCGCCGCAGCCAGGCCTCCGTTCCCGGGAAGCAACCCCACTGAGCTCCTGGAGTGGCAGTATAAACCTCTAACCGCTAGCGTGGCCCGGCAGTGACCAGTTGGAAAGGAAGCCAGCCAAAGCCCTGAGGCAGGGTCCTGGAGGCACCTGCTTGCCAAGAACTGGCCCTTTCTTGCCAGATCAAGGGGATGAGCAAAGGAGTCAGGGCTTGGGGCTCGGTGGTGGCTATTTACCAACCAGAATCATCACTCTAGCAACCAGCCCAGCTGCAGCAGCACAGAGCAGCCCTCCCTCCTCAGTTCAGAGCTCAGCCTTTCCACTGTGCCTGTGGGTCTGGTTCTCTACGAAGGGTGAGCCGTCGATGAAATGGCTCAGAGAGATCAGTAGTTCCCTCCTCAGAGCCCCGGCCCACTCACCATTAGAGCTGTCGCCTCCCAAGGCAAGTGCCAAAGCGCCAGAAGAATTCGAGAAGCAGGAAGCGTGCAGCCGCCAGGGATGCTGGACAGGGGCTGGCATTTCATGGAGCACGGGCTCACCGGTGACAAACTCTTTGTTTATCTGGAAAGTATATTTTACTCTCATTTTTAAAGTTTATTTTCTCTGGCGATAGAAATCTGAATTTACAATTTTTTTTTCTCTTTGGGTATTTAAAGAATGTCACTGCTTTATTTCCTGTCCCTGTTGTTTTTGAAGAGTACTTGGTCTTCACTCATCTCGTTGTTCCTTCCCCTGTATGGAAGGTGTCTTTTTCCTCTGGCTGCTTAATGAATATTATCGAATGGAATTAAGTGGGAGAGCCTGGCGGATAAGTGTTGAATAATGAGCCCCTCTTTGCTTGTATGCCTGGGATTTGCCGTGAGCATCTGACTCCCTCTCAGACAGCATCTTTGGTCTTGGTGGGGAGGAACCAAGCCCCGGTGCCTGCTCCAGTCTCTCCACTTGAGGACTCTCAAGTTGTAAATGTCTCAGGAGCAGGACCCCATCTTATTCTATAGGCTATAGGCAGGTATTCTTTTGTTTATACTGAAGAGGATGATTAGAAAATTGAATCAAATCCTTTTCCCTTTTCTCCTGAAATATGGTTTCCTTATTCAGCCTTTGCCTTGGTAGCCTGTTGAGAAGACGGTAGTATAGAAATATAATAGAAGGCTCAAGCCGGGCACGGTGGCTCACACCTGTAATCCCAGCAATTTGGGAGGCTGAGGCAGGAGGATCACTTGAGGCCAGGAGTTCAAGACCAGCCTGGGCAACATAGTGAGACCCCCATCTCTAAAAAAAAAAATCATATCAGCCAGATGTGTAATCCCAACTACTCCAGAGGCTGAGGCAGGAGGATCGCTTGAGCCCAGGAGTTCAAGGTTGGGCAACAAAACAGCAAGGAAGGAAGGAAGGAAGGATTTCCTTTGTGATTTCCCCAGAAAAAAAAAAAAAAGAAGAAATAGAAGGATCAAGGGTGAGGTATCACATTGCTGTGATAATTCTGCTCTTGTGGCTACCTTCTACTTCAGTGTCACACATCTGTGAGCTGGGAGAGACCAGCCTTTCCCACCTCATCTGCTGCCACATCATTCCCTTGTGTTGTAACATCACTAACTTGTCACCATTCCCTGGAAAATACCACACTGGTGACAGCTCTGGTCCCACACATTGTTCCTTCTGCTCCCACATAAACTCCTACTTATCCCTGTAGACCCTGCTCAAATGCCCCAGCTCTGAAGCTTCACCCAGCTCCTCCAGGAAGAGTTTATCGTACCTTCCTCTGGCTGCCCACAGCAGTTATTCCCACACTAGTATGATGGTCTGTTTACATGCCTCTGCCCAGAGAGACCCAGAGAGCCCATAGGGAGGAGCATGTATCTCATTCATCTCTACATACCTGGCACCTAGCACAGTATCTGGACCATAATATGTGCTCATTAAATGCTTATTGACTAGTGAACCAGCCAAGCCTCTGCCTTTCTATTGAATACAGCATGGTCCTCAGGATAGAGCGTGATTTCTCTCCCTCAGGGCAGCTTTCGAATATTTGAGGTCATCTAGCATGTCCCTCTAAATCTCTGCAGGCTAGAATCCTTTCATCTCTCCCTAGTAATATTCAGACAGTGTTCTGAGTGTTTGACAGTTATTAACCTACTTAATCCTCATAACAACCTAATGTAATAGGTGCTATTGTTGCCCCCATTTTACAGATGAAGACACTGAGGCACAGAGAGTAACTTGCCCAAGGTCACCCAGCTAGTCAATGGCAGCATGCAATTTAAAACCCAGCGGTGGCTCAGAGACCATGCTCTCACCCACTGAACTCTGCTGCTTTGGTGGCTTTAGATGACTGCGTTTCCAGAGCTCATGATATCTTGCTGCTCTCTCACTGACCTCCTCCTCCTAGCCAGACCCTTTCTTAAAAATATGTCTTCCAGAACGGATACTGTGTGATTTAACCAGCACAGAGTCAGCGGGGCACCACATCTCTGCTCTGTAAATGGCGCACCATCCATGCTGCTGATGGTTTTTTTGGTAGCCACGTCACAGTGCTAGCTGAGCTTGTAGCCAGCTAACTTCTGTTAGCTCTGCATTCTCTATTTCACACGTATGCGGTTAATTTTTTAGCCCAAGTATGGGACTTCTTTACCCTTATCCCTGGTAGATTTCATCTTCTTGGCTTCCAGCAAATATTGCAACCTGATGAGATCTTTTTGGATCTTTGTTCTATCACATAATCTTGTCCCTTAGAGCTTCATAATTTATAAGCCTGTCTTCTATGAATTCACCCATATCACTGATTAAAATATGTATAAAGGCCTCATGGTCACTTAACACCTCCCTTCAGGGTGACGCTGACATTCTTCAGGTTTAGTTATCCAACCAGTTATTAATTTACATAATATAATAATAAAATTGTCTGACCCATGTTTTCTCATTGCCTGTAAAGATGTCCTCAGAGATTTAGCTAAATGCCTTTTGAGACTCAGGGATGCTGAGAACATCACTCTTATTCTATCCCAATACAGTTTTAAACTTACCCTTAAGTAGAAAATCCAAATTCAAACTACACGATCAGCTGTAACACTTTTAATTCCTAGATACATTGAGCACAGATGTTGGCAAACATCACCCCTTTACTTAGAGAAAACCTGATACCTGAAAATCTAATCTTACAAAATTATGGTGGAGGTTAAGGCATGTTGAAGTCAACCATGGCTCATCCACTAAATAGAATGTTATACAACTATTTCGATGTCATTTTTGAAGAGTTTGCAATAACATGGAAAATTTTTATGTAATCATGGTAAGTTTGAAAAGCAAGATACGGAATTATGTAGATGGTATGAACACAGCAGTTTCAAACAAGGAGAAAAGAACTGCATATTATAAAAAGGAGTCAAAACTCCAAAATGTTAGCAATGGTTGGACAATGCCTGGCTTTCTTTCCCCTTTTTATTTTTCTATAATTCCCCAAAAGGTGTGACATGAACGTGCATGGTTTTATCACAGTAACCTTTCCAGGTGGGAGGTCAGGGAAGTTTGCTGCAAGAGTTAGTTTACCAAGAATTTGGTTCATTGCAAAAAGAGTGGTAAACTTGGATTATTTAGTTGCTGAGAGCAAAGAGTCCAGCATACCAGCATGTGGCCCAGGGGTACACAGACAGGGACCCCCAACCGCCATCTGTTCTGAGGGGGTGCCCACCGTGTCCCGTGTATCGGTCTTACCTCCCTCCGAGGGGACTGCGGACAGGCTCGCAGGGGGTGCCATACCACTGGGAAGGAGGACAACCTCCTCACAGGTGGAGTGAGCAGGTGCCGGCTGGTACCACGTGACCCTGAGCAAGTTCCTTAACCTACCACAGGCTGGCTCCCTCCCCTCATAATTATGATTCCACTTCACAGGGCTGTGTGAGGAGGGAATGAACTGAGGTATAAAATGCTCACCCCTGTGTCAGGCATCTGGGAAGCACTCGGAATATAGTAGCTGTTTTTCACTATGGTTATTAGTCACTATTGGAAGGGCTTTCTGTGTTCCGAGATAACCTGGAATTCCACCACCGACAGTAAATTTTATTGGACTGGTTGACCATGCTCTAGTTTCTCTTCGAAGATACAAATAAAAGGAGGGAAGCAGCGTAGGAACAAGTCAGAAAACCTTCATTGGAACACACCTGTCAAAATGGATCGACAAGGAAGCCCTGGGCTTGGCGGAGGGCGTTTAACTCAAAATGAGTCCGGAATGGGGAGCCCCCTTATGTTTTGACGCGTTTGCAATTTGGCCAAAGGCTGGTTCTAGTACTGAGGTTATACACTATGGGTAATATTGAAAATACTAACAATTGGTAAGCTTTGGGGCCAACTGATCTGCATAGACATCGGTGGTGACCGGTCAGAATGGATCTGGCTTTGAGCACCCCTCCACCCTAGGCAGACCAGAGAGCAGGGCGTGGCCTCATACAGAGGTACACCAGCAATGTCCCTAACCAGACACGCAGAGCAGCAGTGAGAGCGCAAGAGTGCACCTGCCCTGGTGCAACCAGCGTGAGAAGAGCCAGGCCCCAGGCCCGCAAGCTGCCCCGACACTCCGACTCCTGCCTCCTCTTCCAGGACCTCGTGCTTGTCCTCCGCAGCCCGTCGCACACTGACAGGGTCCCTCTGTTTGCTCGGTGAAGGCTGCAAGAAAGGAGAACCATCACCAGGCCGGCCTCACCTCTGGTCCCCAGATGGCATGGCCAGCAGGTTTTCTGGGCTGTGGGAGACTTTAGGGTGTGATCATGAAGATTTTTTTTTTTTATTGGCAGCATCTTCTATGCAGAACTACTACCGGCTGTAGACACCATGAGTGCTCCAGCAGTGAGCTTCATAAAGGATTTGTGATGTGCAGGACTCGCCTGAGGTCTTCCTGAGGATGACTTTTTCCCATTTTCAGTCCCGATGCCTTTTATTATGGAATTAGGGTCCGAGTTCCCCGTGGAGGAGAGCCGGCCCGGAGCGCAGAGTGTCCTGCCTGGCCCAGTTTCTCAGGCCCGAGGAGTCACTATGTGTGAAGTGGCTTTCAGTAGCCCACACGCTGAGCTCGGAGGAGCCCCAGGCCCGAAAGGCTGCATTGTGGGTCTGTTTCTGTGCGGGCCTTTCGTCTTAATTGTGTCCTCTGGTTCCCAGTGGCCCTTCCAACCCTGACCTTAGCCAATTTGCAAATGCCATGTGGGTCCGAAGCCAGTGAGAGAGCGTGGACAGCCCATGGCTTCTGCAGCTTGGGGATCGAAGTCCTCATAGCTGCTCTGAAGTATTTCCCACAATTCACAATAATGCGCCCTGAAGAGTTCTTTCCCACCCATGGTGACTCTGGATCCTCGTTCCAACCCTGCA
This sequence comes from Indri indri, assembly GCA_004363605.1. Taxonomy (NCBI): domain Eukaryota; kingdom Metazoa; phylum Chordata; class Mammalia; order Primates; family Indriidae; genus Indri; species Indri indri. The sequence continues at coordinate 16,538 of RJWJ010009321.1, forward strand.
AGGGAGGCAGGTCAGGTTAATCATTGTCCTCACTTGATAGATGAGGACGAGGGAGCCCCTGGGGTCCAGGAGCACATCCAAGGCCCCACTGCTAATGAGAGGCAGAGCCGATACCAGACCTGCCTCCTGGGACCTGGAGCAGCAGCTGATGCAACTGGGCATGGCTCCGGAACTTGAGAACTCTCCTGGTACCCTCTGTGATGAGAGGAAGGAAGACTGGTGACATGTGGGGCACTGGCTTCTGCTTCTCCCATGAATTAATGGAGCAGAGGACAGCTCTGTGACCTTCCCTGGACCCCGCAGGGAGCGGAGATGGAGCCAGGACAGGAAGGCATCATGCCTGTGCCCTGGGCCCTCTTCCCCAGCAGGGCCCCATCTCCCGCCTTCCAGGCCTCTCCTGCTGGTCTCTCCTAGTGCTCCCATGCTGCTCCCCGCTGGGGACTTACTGAGGCCCAGGGCCTGCTTCTTAGGAGCATAGATTCCCACCGAGGCATCCAAGGCTCGCTGCTCCAGCACAAAGCTGATAGGGAAAAGGCCACCACCAAGAGCGTTCCTTTCAGTAGAACAATGCTTTAGATTTGCCTCTAAACTCTAAAACAATTGTATTGAAATATAGTTAACCTGCCTTACAATTCACCCATTTAAAGTGTACAAATTCAGTGGCTTTTAGTATAATCAGAGTTGTGTGTCCATCACCAGAATTCATTTTAGAACATTTTCATCACCCCAAAAAGAAATACGGTTTCCCTTAGTCATACCTGCCCTCCAGAGCCCTTCATCCCCCCAGCCCTGGGCAGCCATTCATCTGCTCTCTCCATCTGTAGATTTGCCTAGTCTGGACATTTCGTGTAAGTGGAATCGCACAATATGTGGTCCTTTGTGACTAACTTGTTTTACTCAGCATGCTGTTTTCGAGGGTTAGCCATGTGGTGGAAGCAGGTGTGCGTACTTCATTTCTTTTTAGTGCCAAATAATATGCTATTGTATGGGTATATCAACTTTTGTTTATTCATTCATCAGTTGATGGACATTTGGGTTGTTTCTACTTTTTGCCTGTTATGAATAATGCTGCTGCAAACATTCACATACAAGTTTTTATGGACATACATTTTGGGTTTCTCTTGGGTATGTACCTAGGAGTGGAATCACTGGGTCGTATGGTACTGTTTAAGAAGCTGCTAGACTGTTTTCCAAAGTTCCTGCACTGTTTTACATCCCACTAGCAATGTATGAGGATTCAACTTCTCCACATCCTCAACAACACTTGTTATTTTCTGGGTTTGTTTGGTTTTTTTTCCTAGCCATCCTAGTGGTGTGAAGTGATATTTCATTGTGGTTTTGATTTGCATTTTCCTGATGGCTAATTATGTTGAGCATCTTTTCCTGTGCTATTTGGCCATATCTTCTTTGGAGAACTGTCTATTCAGATCCTTTGCCTTTGTTTGTTTGTTTGTTTGTTTTAAGAGACAGGGTCTTGCTTTGTTGCCCAGGGTGCAGTGCGATGGCACAATCATAGCTCACTGCAGCTTTGAACTCCTGGGCTCAAGTGATCCTCCCACCTGAGCCTCCCAAGTAGCTAGGACTACAGGTGCGCACCACCACACCCAGCTAATTTTTAAAATTTTTTATAGAGATCAGGGTCTCACTGTATTGTCCAGGTGGGGCTCAAACTCCTGGCCTGAAGCAATCCTCTGTCCTCAGCCTCCCAAAGTGCCAGAATTATAGGTGTGAGCCACTGTGCCCAACTCCCTAGCCCATTTTTAATTATTTGTTCTTTTATTTTTGAATCACAAAAGTGTTTTAAATGCCCTAAGTCCCTTATCAGATAAATGAGTTGAAAAAAAAGCTCAACCCAAATTCTTACCCATGTCTTTTCACTTTCTTGATCTTGCCCTTTGAAGCACAAAAATTTTTCATAGTGGTGATATGTAGTTCATCTATTTTTTCTTTTGTTGCTTTTGTTTGCCATGTCATATTTAAGAAACCATTGCCTAACCCAAGGTCATGAAGATTTATTCCTATGACTTCTTAAAGATTTGTAGTTTTAACTCTTACACTTAGGTCTTTGATACATTTTTAGCTGATTTTTCTGTATGGTGTGAGATAGGGGTCTAGCTTCATTCTTTTGCATGTCTAATTGTCTCAACACTATTTGCTGAAAACACTAGTTTTTTCTCATTGAATTGTCTTGGACCCTGTCAATTAACTGTAAATGTGAGGGTTATTTCTCGACTCTCAATTTTATTCCATTGATCTATATGTCTCTCTTATTCCAGTACTATACCATCTTGACTACTGTAGTTTTATAGTAAGTTTTGAAATCAGGAAGTATGAATCCTCCAACTTTTTTTTCAAGATTTTTTTGGCTATCCAGGCCATAAAAAGGAATGAAATGCTGATACATGTTGTAACATGGATGAATCCTGAAGCTATTATGCTAAGTAAAAGAAGCTAAGCACAGAAAGGTCTATAGTATATAATTCCATTTATATGAAATGTACAGAATAGGCAAAATCTATCTCTATGGTGCCTGGGGCTGGGGAATGCGAGAAAACGGGGCATGACTGCTAATAGGTGTGATGTTTCTTATTGGGGTAATGAAACGTTCTGGAATTAGAGAGTAGTGATGGTTGAACCACCTTGCAAATATACCAGAAACTATTTAATGGTACACTTTAAAATGATGACTTTTATGGCATGTGGAAAAACTTTTTTAAGAAATACATCATCTACATATTCTTACATCTATTAAAGAAATTGTATATGTAGTTAAATATCTTCCCACAAAGAAAAAATATTCCAGGCCAAAATAGCTTCACAGGTAAATTCTACCAAATATTCAAGAAAGAAACAATACCAGTTCTACAAACTCTTCCAAAAAATTCAAGAAAAAGGAATACTTCTCAACTCATTCTAAGCATTTCTATGATAGGAAAACCTGACAAAAGCCAGTATAAGAATAGCAACAAATTAATATCTCCCATTTAACATAGATGCAAAAATTCTAAACAAAATTTTAACAAATTGAATTCAACCATATATAAAATTCAACCATATATAATACATATTGACCAAGTGTGTTTTATTCCAGGAATGCAAGTTCGGTTTAGTATTTGAAAATCAATCTTATAAGCATTTTGGAAGATGGTTTGGCAGTGTTTTTAAAGGTTAAACTTACATCTACCATATGATCCAAACATTTTACTTCTATGTATTTTCCTAAGAGAAACGAAAGCATATGTTCATATAAAGACTTGTATATAAATGTTCATAGCAGCTTTCTTTCTCATAACCCAAAACTAGAAGCTACCCAAATGTCCATCAATACTGAAATGAGCAAACTGGCATATCCTTACAATGGGATTACTACTCAGCAATAACAGGGAATACACCACTCACAACAGTATGGGTGAATCTCAAGATAGTTATGCTGAGCGAAAAGACAGACATAAATACCTGGAGTCAATACTATAAAGTTCCATTTATATAAAATTCTAGAAAATGCAAACTATCTATAATGACAGAAAACAAATTAGTGGTTGCCTAGGGATAGGGAGGAATTACAAAGGGACATGAGGAAGTTTTGAGGGTGATGGATATGTTCTTTATTTCCATTGGTGATGGTTTCACAGATGTGTGTGTGTATATTTGTCAAAATTTACCAAAATAGCACACTTTAAATCTGTACAATTGTTGTAGTTCAGTTAGACCTCAATAACGCTGTTTTAAAATAAAGATATTTATTTGATCAACAAATATTTGAGTGCCAACTATGATCCAGGTGCTGGAGATACAAGGCTGAAACACTGGACTCTAGACAAGGTCTCTGCCTTCGCGGAGTTTATATTTAAGTGGGAAGCTTATGTGGACCGGATTTTATTTTAACAGCCCCAGAATTTATCCACACGACTCTTCCAGCCCCAGGTGGGGAAGTGTCCTCCCTCCCAGAGGTGCGGGAGAACTGGCGACACAGCTGGGCGCAGGGCTGCATGTGGCCGGAGCATAACATCGGTTAGATTTTCTCACTGCTCTCTGGTTGTCCCCCATTAGGCATCCAATCGCCATGCCCGACCACAAGGAAATAGGTCACTCTCGGTTGTCCCTTCTGTCGGAGAACAGAGCAGATGGCACCACAGACAGGGCAGATGGAGGGTGCTGACTGAGACGGGAAGTCAGGGAGTAGGGAGGCCATGGAGAGAGAGGCTGCCCTGCTTCTGGAGGGGTTTCTGATCAACGTTTTCAGTCCCTTGGGGGCTTGACTCTACCTTGCCCCTAATTTCCTTAAATGCCCCTGGTGGAGCACCTTTTGAGTGGCTTCTGTTATTGCAATTAAGAAGAGCTTTCACTCCCCTTCGTTCCCTAGGGTGGGCTCTGCGTTTGGGAGGCAGGGAGGAGGCACCCGTAGCCTCAGCATCGCACTTAGGTGTGGACTGGATCAGTTCATCAGAGCAGCTGCCACTGTCCTCAGACAGCAGGCTGTTTGGGCGAGGAGGAGAATCAGGTGGCTCCAACACCGGGGAAGACAGGTGAAGGCAGGTCTGGGGAACACTCCCCTTCCCCCTCCATGGGAACTCTCCAGAAGCCCAGAAGCCATCAGTGGGAAGACATTGGGATGATCCTAAAAGGGACGAAGGCTATTGCCGGGTTGTAGACTTTGGAGGGATTGGGACCAGAGGGCGGGAGCAGTGTGTACGGTGACCTGAAGACATCTCCACAGTCCACAGTGGGGGTGCCCAGGGGTGGCACCAGGTCCTGGCTTTGCTCACCTGCCTGTCCTCCCTCTCCTCCTCTTCTCCTCTGTCCCACTCATGTCTTCCTGTTTGCTCTTCTGAGGCTCCGTGCTCACAGCATTGACGGTGGACATTACAGGCCCACTGGAAACACACAGTACTAAAGAAGTTGCTCATTTGGGAACAAAACCTTGGCCTGAGATTCAGACAATCCGATTTCTAGTCTCCATTCTGCTCTCAACTCACCAAGTGACCAGGAGCAAATATCCCAGCCTGTGCCTTTGTTTCCCCATCTGGAAACTTTCTTCTAAGGGCACAGAAGCAACGTGAGAACTTAAAGCAATGGGAAAGAAAGACCAGTTGGCTGGTGCCAGGGGCCTGGGTTCCAGCCCTGCCTCCAAAGTATCACCTGTGCAACCTGGAGCCAGTTGCCAACCCCACAAGACTCAGCTGCCCCACTCGCTGTCAGATGAGCGAGGATGCAGGGAAGATACGAGTTAAAAGATAAGGACACACATGGAGAAATGAATGTGCAGTGTATGCATGGGAGGCCGGGGGCCGTGAGACTGCTTATGCAGCCAGGCAAGGACTGAGACCCAGCACCTTCCCCTGGAGGCCAAGACCCCAAATTCCAGACATGCAGCTCTGTGGGATGCAAGCAGCCTTCATCCTGGAACCTCTGGCCTTTGGCTGCCTCCTCTGCCTTCTCAGTGGAGGCCAGTTCTGTTTACCTCACACCCTTGGACTGCGTTTTGGAAGAGAATACAAGTGTAAAACCTGCCGTCTCTCTCGTCGTGCCGGCTAATGACACTTGGTGCCCGATAATGACACTTGGTGCGCCCAGCTCTCAGGAGTGTGCCGTCATCTCCGTGGCGGAAGTCTGCTGCCTTCGCAGGAGTCCAGATAAGGTAGCAGCATGCAGCAAATAGCAAATATCAGTTAACCGGGGTGGCTTGGTTCTCGGAGACATAGAATGCAAGAGCCAGGTAGGAACTTAGAAATCAGCTAACTCCCAGAGAAACCCCCAGAAAGGTAGCTTGCCTGAGATGACGGTAGAGACTGGGTTTGGCTTTGAGGAGTAAGCAAAGGACGGCAAAACAAAAACAAGTCTCGGCAGCAGTATTGTTGCTCTCTGGTTTTTAACTTCAGGTTAGTTTCTCATCTGAGCCTTCCAAGCTGCCATGGGACTCAAGTTTTCTACATTTCTACCTATGGCCTGGCACCATAATGAACTAAAGTTCAGAAAGACCTGGAAGCTAAGGAAGTTACTCAGTCCTCGAAAATTAAATTCTGTTCCCTAGGTGCTATGTACCAAGGCAGGAAATTAACAGGGACACCGTAGAGAGATTTCTAGCAACAGGGCTGAAACAAAAAGTCTTTTCTGCTTAGCCCTCTTTTAGCCAGAGCCCCAAACCGCTTCCTAAGTAGCATTGGAACTTGGTCCACGTTATGTTCTTCACAACACTCTGCTTCCTGTTTGGACAGTGGATTTTCTTCTCCGTTGTGGCTCCTGATTTAAGCAAAGCAGATCTACCTACTTTGTATCGAGCTAATCGAGGGATGTTTGTTCATGTGACGCGCTTGTCTTGCCTGCAGTTCCCTTCAAGCTCGTGCCTTTTAAACAGATGGAGATTTTCTTCCATCCAATGTGGGTTCAGTTGACACGTCTGCCGTGTGAAGTGAGGCTTTCCTGAAATCTACATCAGTTATGTCCCTGCATGGGTACTCGGGACCATCCAGGAAACGTGTATGGCTTCCTTGGACTTGACTTTGGCAGCTGAAGGAGAGGAAAGCAGAGTTTGGACAGAGGTCACAGATTCTGAGCAGGGAGATGAAGGAAGCAAGATCAGGTGGATCTGAGGTCACTGGCAAATTCTCTGCCTTAGCCTCTGCCACGAGTCTTTGCCGAAAAGCCTGGATGGGCACAGCCGAGGGGTATGCGTGCGTTTTATATATGTATATGTATAATACATATATACACATGTATAACAGCTTTATTGAGGTATATAATTCACACACATACACACCATATACAAAACAGTCTTATTGAAATATAATTCACATAGCTTACCATTAACTCTTAAATGGTACAATTCAATGACTTTTAGTATATTCACAGAGTTGTACATTACTATCCCAATCAATTTTAGAACATTTTCATCACCCCACAAAGAAACTCCATACCCATTAGCAGTCACTCCCTGTCTGCCCCTGTCCCACCCCCAGCTCTAAGCAACCACTCAGCTACTTTATCTGTAGACGTGCCTATTTTGGACATTTCATATAAGTGGACTCATAATATTTGCTCTCTGGGGACCGTCGTCTTTCACTGAGCATAAGGGTTTTAAGGTTCATCCCTGTTGTAGCTTGTGTCTGTATTTCAGTCCTTTTTATGGCCAGATATTCCATTGTATGGATATACTACATTTTGTTTATTCTTTCATCTGTTCATGGATATTTGGATGGTTTCTGCTTTTTGGCTATTACGAATAGTGCTGCTATGAACATTCATAGGCAAGTTTTTGTGTGAACACGTGTTTTTATTTATAATACATGTATACCTAGGAGCGGACTGCTCCATTTTCTTTTAATCAACAAAGCTATTTTGTAGAATGCCTTGCTGAGATGTCCTGAATTTCCCTGATCTACCCCTCTAATAACCCTGTTAGTAAAACAGAAGCACCTAAAGGGTAGTCAACAAATATCAATTGATTAGCTAAGGGAATGAGGGATTTAAAAGAGAGAGAGAGAGAGAGATAACATTCATCTAACTTTTTCTTCCTGAATTCTTAAAATAGCTCATAATAGTCTCTGCTTTCTCTTCTGTATGCTCACAAGTGGTCCTTTTCTTTCATTCATTTTTCATGTGTATGTAAAATGGGAACCCAGTGGGAGCAAAAGCAGACCTGGTCCCCACCCTCCTGGAGCTCCTTCTCCCCTTCCCTTGAGCTGGAACCCTGGAAGGCTCACCTCCTGCAGCTGGCTCTCCTGCCGGTAGCAGGGCTCCCATCACCTGCCTTGGGTGTGTGAGATCGTTGAAGGGACCTCCCTGGCCAGCGGCTCCCGACATTGCTTCTTTCCAGGGCTTTTGCTTTAGAAACAGTAGAACAGGAAAATGGTAGCTATCCCACCCACTTTAAAGTGATCCTTCCAGGTCGAGCTTTATATTTCTAACCCACTCCCATGCCTGTTATTTCTGATCCAGGTGCTAGTTTATATGCAAACTATACTATTAATAATTTCCCTCTCAGAAGAGCACCTTGCTACTCACGGCTCGACACAGTGAGTTAGCATAGGCTGAAATATGTTAGAGAACCCAAACTCATATAGAGCACAAGCCATTTGGAACAAAAGCTAAAAGAGCTTTGAACAGAGATTTAAATGACAAAGGGATTCTGTTTGGTGCAACCATTTAAAACGCTCTTTTTATACGATACGAGAAGTCATCTGTAATAGATGAAGTGAAAAAAGGTCAAGGTGAAGTCCAATAGAATCATTTCATTTTTGGCAGAAGAAAGTATGTGTGTGTGTACATGGAAAGAGGGGAGGAAAAATGGGAATTACACTCAGTTGTGATTCCCCTTAGGGAACGGGGTTGGCAGTATCTTCAACTGCCATTGAATGACAGTCACTCTAAAGTTTGCTTCTTTAATCATTAAATTTATATAAAAATGAACTTACGCCACTTTCGCAATTAAAAAACACAAACGTAAATACCAATCTGCCCTGCGAGATAGCAAAATGAAAGCTCCAGAAGTGACGGCCAAGCGTGTGGCGAGTCCTGAGAGGGGCAGGCTACCGTGGAGGTGAGAAGGAACAAGAGTCTGACTTAACTGGGTGCATCAAGAAAGGATTCACGGTCAGTTGAAATGTAACGTTTTTTGCTTTTTGATGGGGAAAAAATAAAGATCACGAAGGCCTGTGCTGTTCGACTTAACAAGTCCTGGGGCACGTTGTGTGGAAGAGTCTATGTAGATACAAAAGTGGCTCCACTCATACACATGGTCATATGAATGCCTGTGCGACATTCAAGTAGAGGCAGCTTTCCAGAACCAATCATTCTGAAGTCAGGGCTTATAGAAAAGAGACATTTAGTCTGGAGAATTGCTTTTCAAAGTAAGGTTTTCATCATTCTCGGGTTTTACCTGAAGGTTTTCAGCAGGCTCTGGCCCACGGCACCTTTGTAAAGAGAGCAGCTCTGAGGGTTTGTCAAGAGAGTGAGAGTGTTTGCAGCCAGGACTGGTTTTAGACAAAACTGCAGAGTTGACAGAGTCTTTCTTTGTCATCTCCCAGTCTCACCTCTCTGTGCACCTTGCCCACGTTAGCACTCAAATCCACACTTTGCTCTCACCGTCTCCTTTCCCATGCCCCCTTACACCCACTTTCTCTTAAAACCCTATATAGGTCTTAAAAAGCGAGCTGGTGTCAGCCATTTACACTTTAGTATGAATTTAACCCAGGGCCACACAGCACAGAGATATTTACAGTTTAAGTTTTATTTTGATTGTGAAAGGGAAAGTTGAATCTCAGGGACAGGAGTCTTCAGGCATCCACCAGCAGTATTTTTGGAGCAATGCTTCTGTTGTTGCTCCAGAAATCACACCCCCACAGTTGTCTGCCTGTAGCCTAGGTCTCAGGCATTCTCACCTAGAGGCTCCATGCAGGGCCTCACCCAGTCATGGTGGCCTCCACCCTGACCCCTGCTCCTCCAGAGGGAATCTGCCTTGTTCAACATGGACCAAATGATGCGTGTATGATCTCTGATGCAGGCCACTGAACTCTTTGTAGAAGAGAATTTCAACGTTCAGGATTGAGCAGGGCCTTGGATTCACTGTTGAGAGCCCAGAGGAAATATGGCTGGAGAGTAGCAGACAGGCGACAAGTCCTGGTTCTGTTCCTTAAGCACTGCGTGACGTTGGGCAAGTTATGTATCTTCTGTAAGCTCAGTTTCCTGATCTGTAAAAAGGAAATAATAGGTCAATTTTACAGGGTTGTTCTAAGGACTGAATGAGATAAAGAATGCAAAGTGCTTAGCAGAGCGCCCAGCAGGGAGCGAGCCCTCCGTAAACATGAGCTCTTATTACTTGGTGGCCCAGAGCCAGGGCCATGTGGGAGGAAAGAAAACAAAAGGACCAAAGCAGGCTAGAAGCTGGGACCAGGACACCTGTTTCTATGAGCTCCAGCTTTGATCCGGTGTCCTCCTTTACTCGAATTGCATACAGGGGCGGGGCACCCTAGCAGTGCCAGTCCTGCGTGCCTCACAAGAGCTGCTTCTGGTCCAAGGGTGCACGGAGCTGAGCAATCTGGGGAATACGGTGGAGGAGTCTCGACCTTCAGGTGGGCTGAGGCTCCTACCCCAGAGACACAAGAGAACAGTGTGAAATGAAACTGCCTTGACCTTGAATCCTGCAGTCCAAATCGTGGGAGTTGCTCGAGGAGCAAATAGCATGGGCTTCCTTGGCAAGGTGCAAATGAAAAATGCAACAGAACCTGCAGATCTGAGACAGGGAGACTCGGCAGCTCTCGCCCTGAAACAAATGCAGAGCCTCTCGCGGCTGAGAGCCAGAGCATCAGCCGGTGCGCTTTGCGTGTGTTGCCCATAACACAGCCTGAGAAATCAGGGGCAGGAACAGCTCTTTTTAGCAGCATAACTTGTTTACGTGGATTGTAAGTAAGAACCTGTTTAATTAAGGTAATTATATACATAGGCAGATGGTGACAGCCGTGCACACCAATGCTAGCTGGCGGCAGTGGGGTTGAGGTCCCAGGGACATGCAGGGAGTCTGCCTGGTGTGGGGCCCCTTGCACACGCACGGAGGAGAGACGTGGCACGTGAGCCCCTGAAGAGAGAAGTCAGTGGGGTCTGAATGAAGCAGGAGCGAAGGCTCAGAGACTTGGTTCTGTCTTGCAGAGCAGCGGTTCTCAAAGTGCAGTGCCCAGGCCGGCAGCAGCAGCAACACCCGGGAACCTATTAGAAATGCGAATTCTCTGGCTGCACCTGAGACCTGCTGACTCAGAAACTCTGAGGGTGGGGCCAGCAATGAATTTTAACATGTTCTCCAGGTGCTTCTGATGCATGCTTAAGTTTGAGAGTTGCTGAGGACCAGCATAGCACAGCTGTTCAAAACCAGACCTGGGTTTATCCACAGCTTTAACATGTAAGTAGCTGCTGTCACCTTACCTTTTGTAAGCCCTGCATTACTCACCTGTAAAGTAGGAATAAGAACACCAAATCTGCTGGGGTAGCATGTGGGTACCACAGGGTGGGAGCTTATCCACTTGGCCCACTGCTCTGTCCCAGCACCCAGAAAAGTACCTGGAGCAGAGTAGAAGCTTGATAGGTATTTGCTATATTAATAATGTAATGGAAGTGTTCATTGAGATTCTTTATGCAAAGTATTAATACAGTGCATGGCAGGCATGTCGTGTTAAGTAATCTCTGTTGTTATTGGTGATGGTGATGGCGATGGTGATGATCGGCTCCTCTTCTGCCAGATGAGAGACTTGACCGAAATGACCTATAACGTCTCTTTAGAGAAAGAGACAGAAGGTCAGAGCCACCGCCTCACCAAAATACCTAAATGGGCAGGGGAGAGGGGATAGGCTGTCACCTGGGCCACAGAGGGGAAGAGAAGGAAGGAAGATGACAGCAGTCACCCCTGAGCCTTGGGCCCAGCAAGTTCAAAGCTTTGCTCAGCCATCTAGAGACGTCAAGGTCCCCTGTGTAGACTGGATGTTTCACCAGCGCGAGTCACTTATACCAGCTGGGTCTGAGCCTAAACCCTCAACGCTGAGGCTCCTCGGGGCCTGCGGTTTTCCAGACTGACTTGTGGAACGGGCTTGTCAAGGCCTTCTTTACTCACTTCAGTTAGAGGAGATCACCCTAATCCCCCCCTTACTCTAGGAAATATTAAACTATAGTACGTACAGCTACAAGAATCAGCTCCTCAAGCAACAGTATTAGTCTTTACCCCTGGGAATCAAAGTGATAGGTGATCATGGCTTCCATTCTCCTGAAGGAATAAATCAAGAAACCGAGTCATGGACTAGACTGCATTTCTTGGCCCTGCCCCCAAACACTCCTATTTATGGCATATCTCTGAGCAACATGAAATAAAATCAAATCAGCCTGCAAGTCGGCAGGCATCAGGGTGGGCCTTCCACTGAGGACCAGACCATTCAGACAGCCCTAAATTATCAAGAAACATAACGGCAGATGCAACAGATTCAAAACTAAGGGAATACTATGAACTCTATGCTCATAGATGTTCATTTATTAAATACATGTTTGTTAAACATAACTAAGTATACAAAATAAATATGTATTTATATTTTTATTTATTAAGTATATGAAATGAATTCTTAGAAAAATACACTTTCATCAAATTTGACTCAAAAAGAAATAGAACACCTAAATAATGCAAACACTATTAAAGAAATTGAATCAATAGTTAAAATCTTCTAAGAAAGAAAACCTCACACCTAATGGTTTTACCAAGTTCAACCAAACTTGTAAAGATAATAGAAAAAAGGGAATATTCCCCTACACTGTAACCTTGGTACCAAAACCAGACAAGTATAATATGAGAAAGGACAATTGCAGGCCTGTTTCCCTTGTGAATATAGTCGCTAAAAGCCCTGAAAAACAATATTGGCAAACAAAATTCAGCAATATATAAAAATATATCGTGTCTAAATTGAACTCATCCCAGAAATGCAAAGTTGATTTAACATTAGAAAATCTATTATTTTGATTTGCCAGAAGCAAAGGAGGGAAAAAAGACCACAGGATCATCTTGATGCAGAAAAATCATTTTAGAAAATCCAGTATCTGTGAGTGACAAAAATAAAAACCTCATACTAACTGGGAATAAAAGAACTTCCTTCATCCAAAAAATGATTTCTGTGAAAACCTTTCGGCAATGTTATGTTTAACAACGAAACGTTAAAAGCTTTGTCTTTAAAACTAGGGACATACTAAGGTTGCCCACTGCTACGTCATTGCACTAGCGGCCCTGGCAGGCAACGTAAGGCAAGTCTGTTGTTATTCCCAGATGATTTAATTGTCTAAATAAAACGCAGGCAAATTAATGACTTAATAAAAAGACTCCAGCAATGTTGCTGAATATAAGATCAATATACAAAAATCAATTTCACTTCTGTGGACTGGCTCAAAGCCGAAAACATAATTTAAATAATATATTAATACCGTTTATAATAACAACCAGATAATATTTGGTAATTTGGCAGTGCAGTTCTGGCCCAGAGTTAGGGTGAACTTCGCAGGGTAGGAGCAGTCCCCCACAAGAATGCTCTCACTTTGGTCAGGAGGCACAAGCCCAGAAGTCCCCAGGTCACCTGCACATCTGACCACATGGCCAAAAATTTGGGGGGTTCCCACCCCCCTCAGATTTCATCATTCTGTGAACCAGGTTGATTCACAGAACTCAGGAAATCCCTCTAGTTATGATTATACTTGTATTATAAGGATACAAATCAGGACGAGACAAAAGAAGAGACCTCCAGGGTGAGGTCTGGGAAGCTCCCAACTGTGAAGCTTCTGTCTTCTCAGGATGTGTCACCCTCTCTGCACGTTGTGTCATCAACCGGGGAAGCTCACTTGAGCTTCGGTGTCCAGAGGTGTTTTTTGGCGGAGGGGGGGGGGATGTCATTACTTATGCATGATTGATTGAATCATTGGCCACTTGGTTGAACTCAATCTCCAGCCCCGCTCCACTCCCTGGCTCAAAGCCCCAACCCTCTAACCAATGGTGGCCTTTCCAGCATGGCCATCCCCATCCGGGGAGCAACCGTGAGTTGCCTCAGCATCACCTCAGATGTGGTACCAGGAGCCCACCATGAATACCAGACGCTCCTGTCACTTGGGAAATTCCAAGGGTTTAGAAGCTTCCTCCAGGAATTGGGAAGAAAGACCAGCCAAATTCTTTACTATACACAAGGCAGCTAGAAATAAATCTAACAAAAAAACTACCTGGTCCCTCTTTACAAACTCTCTGTGTAAATATACTGGAATACTACGTGGCTGTGAAAATGAATAAGCCGCAGGTTCACATATCAACTGTTGTGTGTATTACAGTTTTGCAAACCAGAGTCCCTGGCAGTGCTGTGTGATTAACGGTGAAGCAAACATCCTCATTCTGCTGAGAGTGGGCAGGACCCACCAAGCAGGGTTGTGGAAAATCATAACGAAGGCAGACTTCTTCGGAACCCACACCCACCCCGGTGCCTCTCCTCTTCTTCCTCCTCCTCCTCCTCCTCCTCCTTCTCAGAGCCCCACCTCCCTCCATGCGTCCCTGGCATTTGCAATCTCCTGCCCACCTTAGTGCTCCAAAAGCTTTCAGATGCCTTGCTGAGTGTGGAGAACAAAATCCCAGCATATTCTCTTTGGGGAAGCAGGGAATTTGCTTTTCTAGCTGTTCCTCTAAAAGTTGAAACCAAGGGTTTTGGCCCTTGGTACAGTTTAAGGGAGTAAGGTGACAGGGGAAGAAATCAGAGAGACCTTTTCTGGAGGCCAAAAATCTCACCAGCTTGTTTGAGGAGGGAAAGAAACCGTTCATAAACACACCCGCTTCCTCAGCAGCCATTTCCCCACACACACTCCCTCTCCTGAGGGACACCTAGAGCCTCTTCACAAACTCTCCGGGGCAACCAGCCCTCTAGATAATTTGCCTTGGTCTGTGAGAGCATCAGCCCTACCATGGATTACTTCAAAGATGGTTCCTAGGATGTGTTCCTGCTTTCCATCCAAGCTTGAACATTCCAACAAGATGCCTCCCTGGGGCCTCCTTGGCCTCTGTCCTCTTCTTTTGCCCTTTTTGCTCCTGGTCGGGGCCCAATTTACCATGAAGTTCATGAAACTTAACCCCAAGGCCTCTCACTTGCACGACCCTGACCAATGCCCTGGGAGGGACCCTACTGCTGTGTTCACATGGTCTTGTATTTTTGTGATATTCGAAGTTATTTTAAGAGCAGTTTGTTAGAAAATGGGCTACTGCCATTCTGACTTTCCTTCTACCCCTCTTTCCCTCCTGCTGGGTGGTGCTAGTGTGGCCAGGCATTTGGGGGCTGGCGGTGGGGGGACCTGACTAAGGGGAGGTTGAGCTAGGGATGTGTTCAATTTGGGATTAGTAGGATCTATTTTTGTGGTTTGCAGTTACTTCCATAAAGATAGGTTATTGCCAGCCATCTTGGGGTAGGAATAACTTCTAGAAACCCTCCTGTGGCCCACTGAATCAACTTGTGGGGTCATGACACAAAGAAACAGGGCCCACCCTACAACTCATACCACGTGACTACAGCTAGGACATCATCAACAGCCTGGTTAATGAGTGTCATTAATTCAAAGAGAACAGAAGTTGAGTCACCACATAAAACTAGAAATGCCCCCCAAATCTTATAGCTCATGTCCAAAAAATTCTTAATAGGATTTTCTTCAAATTTGATAATAATCGTGAAAATTTATAAGGCATGACCCATAACTACTTTTGAAGCTGAGAGAAACTTCTAAAACATCAACCATACTGAAGTATCAACCATCCTAGAAAAAAGACTGAGTTATCTTTTCAATTATCTTTGAAAGACTGAATTATCTTTAAATTCTCTCTGTGAAGAATTATATTACAAAATTGCCACAGAAGAGATGATCAGAGAGTACGCGGCATTTTTACATTTGCTACCTGCCATGTGCCAAGCAGCTAATTAGTAAAAATGCTATTTTTATGCATCGTCGTATGTTTGTGCTATTTGCCAGCTTTTTAGACTTTTTAATTTGCTGCAGTTACTTTTCCAATTCAAAACAATTATTCACTTTCATACCTAATTTTGTGTTCCTAATTTTGTATTTTTTAAGAGGCCTCCCAGCCTTCCGTCCACCCTGGCCCCCTTGCTGTTTCCTTCTTCATACAATGACTGCCCCGTCCTCCTGCCTCACCTAGCGTTGACTGTCCCCTGATTTAATGATGGTCTTTGCAGTTGAACCAGCATGCTCGCTGCCCAGAGCTGGAGTGTAAGCTCCCTGAAGACAGGCCCCCGACTCAGAGCACTATGGACAGGGCCAGACCCACAGGAAACACTTGAGATGAGACCGTAATTCCCTGGAGCAGGTGACTTGGGCAGCCTCCCAGCATGTGAGTGCTTCAAACTTGGTACACATGTTGGGGACCTACAAGTGTTTCCACAAACAGGAGTGGTCCCCTGTTAATAGTATGACCCAGGCAGGCTGCCTGGGTCACCAAGGTGAGACCTTGGGGTAACCAAGGCAAAATAACCCTTCCTGAGGTCAGGGTTGGACAGGGTTATTGGGCCAAGAGTTGTGTTTGGACCCTGACAGGGGTGATGCTGGTGATCCCTCCGGCCCTTTCTGCTGCCCTCCTTCATCCCCACTGTCCCGCTTCTTCCCTGCCTGGAGGGCAGAGGGGGAAGGGCTCTCAGAGGCCCAGCAGGCCCTCCCTCTAGGAACCTGCACCCCCCACCTTGCCCAGCCTCCCTGTCCTAACCAAAGCATCCCTGCGTCTCTCCTGAGGGGCCAGAGCCTCTGTGCAGTGAGAGTAGCCAGCATGTCTAATGGCTTTCGTGACATGTAGCCACCTGCCTTCAGCATCTTCCATCTGCGGGTGCCAGGCACACCAAGTTCGAGAGTTCTCTTGGGAGGAGTTGGGGGGCATGTGCACCTCCATTCACGCAGAGCTGTACCCAGCAGGGGCCATCACTACAGTCTGGCTAACGTGACAGTGGGCTTGACAGGCCAGTATGTTTCCTCTCCCAGGTATCTTATTGATATGTTAACAGGGACCTTACCCAGCATGTCCCACAGCCTGTCCTGAGAAAGATTAGTCCCCAAGATGCACCTATAAAAAAATGGATGTGTGGTCAAAGAGGTTTGACAAGTGCCACATACTAAGTCCCCATCTAGGAGATTCTGACACTTTACAAATAACCTTGGTTGGTTGTTGCCAGCCTGTCCCAAGGGTGGTCGAGCACATACCCTTATCTCCCCCAGCAGCTATTAACATCTTTGGGATGTGAAACCATTTCAGGGAACACCACCTTAACTGAAAGCATTGACTCTGTAGTTGAGACTGTTCTGTGCCAGGACAGGCAGGTATTCAAGTTCAGGGCGAGCAGAGCATTTCTGGCTCCTTCTACCATATTCTGCAGGCAGCTACTCCCCGCCTACGCACAGGCCCGACCCTGGTCAGGGACCTCCCTGCAGCAGGAGTCTCCATCCCAGGTAACCCCCCATGAAGAGAGAGACTTCTAACACCTCAGGTCAGCCCTCGGGGGCCACGCCAGTTCCTTTCCACAGCCATCTGTAGAATGAAGCCACCTGGGGGCTCTAAATTCTGCCACGCCCACCCCACCCAGCTAAGTTCCACCTGAGCTTGCATCATTGCATCAGTAGAAAAAAGCAAGACAATGACGTGTTTCTCTTACTTCTCTTAGTCTACTGAGTCCACCTGAGTTATTCTCACCAAAGGTTGGGGTTCACACCCCAGAGTCTTCTGAGAAGGGGGGGAGTCCAAGGGAGCTCCTTTAGTGCTCCTGAGTGTGCTCCGAAAGCTGAACTGGGGAGGAGTCCAGTCCTCCGGGTTGACAGCAGCTGCGAGAGGCCGAGTAGACAGCAGGAGGCTGGAGTCGGTGGGGAACTCTGGGGCCTGAGCCGTCTGATGGACCCTGTGATGTTGGACTGTGCTGAGTCATTAACCTCTGTGCCCAGCGTCCTCCTCTGGGGAGCAGGGACAGTGACGGTGCCCACCTTGGGAGACCGTCGTGATGACCGAATGAAAGGAGGTGGAGCAGACAAGGAGAGCACCAGGCACACGGCCAGCACCTGGCAGATGTCGTTACGAGCACACACACAACTCAAACGAGCTTTTGGATTAACGTTTTCTTCCTTTTGCGGGGTGGAAGTGGGGGGAGCAATAAAGCGCTGAGTCTGACCTCAAGGTGGGCCCCGGGCAAGATGAGCAGCCAAAAGGTCCAGTCATCACACTGTAGCATCAAGATCCTGCTGAGGTCAAAGCCACAGCCGTACCCACACGCCAGGGCTAGACCTGAACACAGAGGCTACCTCGGCCCTGAGATTTATAACATGGCAATTCAACTTCCAAATCATTTCCTCTTGGTGGGTGGTCAATTCCTGAAATCCCACGGGTGTATCAGTCATTCCTTCAGCTTGGGTGTATCATGGCCAAGCATATCAATCTGCTTGATCAATGGTTTTTATTCCATTCATTGCACGTATTTTAAGTGAGCACCTACCCTGTGCAGGGTGCCCAGAGGATATATGGAGACAAAATAGCTGGTCCCTGCCTTCAGGGGCCCCCCCAGCCGCCTGCCCTACTACAGAGTTAGGGATTTGGAGACAAAGGGTCCGGGAGGCCGTGTGAACACACAGGCTCGCCCGCTCCATCAGTCAGGGGCAGGGACCTGCGACAATTTCCCCAGATACAAAATGTAAAATAAATACGTACTCTAAACAGTGTTCTCATGAAGTGAGCCGAGCTCCTGCTGGCGAAATCGCCTGTACAGAATGTGCGCTCAGCAAACATTACGTCCCTCCCCGCTCTGAGACGTGCTCAGATGTTTATACCTGGATGTTACCGAGGGCGCTGAGAGGAAGGGCTGCTAGGTGGGAGGAGAAGGTGAGGGGGCTGCCTCCTCTGGGGGCAGGGGTGGGGAACAGAAAGGGGGGACTGAGGGCTCGGAGGTCAGCTTCTCTCGTGTTCTTCCCTCACGTGGCCGCATGGCTCAGTCCCTGATTCCTGCGGTCTCTGCTCCAATGTCCCCTTAGAGAGCCCCTCCCTGACCACCCACCCCATCACTCTCTGTCTCCCTCCTCTGCCTTATTTTTATTCTTTGCACTTATCTCCGCCAGACATGCCATACATGTGTTTGTTCAGCTGTCTTTCCTGCTAGAATGGACACTCCACGATTATAGGGCCTTTTCTTGCTCACTGTGGGGATCAAATCTCAGCTCTGCAATTATTAGCTAATTTGACCTTGGCCAAGTTATTCACCTCTCTATACCTTTTCATATGGTCATTCTGATAATTAAATGCACTACTAATTAATAAAGCAGCACACGGCACTGTGCTTGGCACATCGTAAGTTCTCAAAAAATGGTAGCTATTGTTATGATCTGTTATTTTGCAGTAAATTTTTATGTCCCATGAGTCAGCTGTCTGGGGAAGGCCTCTGTGGCTACTCAAGGGTTCATCTCATCTTGAGGGGAGCTAGAAATAAAAACCTGCGTTCATTGGGGAACCATCAGAATACGGCTTACCTTTCCAAAGCAGGTGAACCAAAGATCTCTAAGATGCTGGTTCTCAAATATGGCTACACATTGGAATTACCTGGGGAGTTTTAAAAATTACTGATGCCTGAGTCCCACCCCCAGAGATTCTGATGTAATTGGTGTGGTGAGTGGCCTGAACATTGGGATCGTTTTTAAATTCCCCAGGCGCCTCTAACCTGTAGCAGGTTTGAGAGCCACCACTCCTGAGTGCCACCAGATTTGCTCTTGAAAGTCAGCGCGACACATGTCTATTTATGGCTTGGCAGTTGATGCATCTTCCTAAAAGGAGCCATTTGCTCACAGACCAGCCCATTAAAAATTAATCACGCTGGCCCGGCAGGGCTCCTCACTTAAAGATTGCTGTCGACTGTGAGGCAGCATCCTAGGATGCCAGTGACTCACAGAGGAGAACTTGTAGATCCTCCACCAGCACAAGCAGATGGGGAACCTGAGGCTGGAGCAGCCAAACCAAGCCTTCCCTCCACCCACCTCTCCAACCAGCATAGCCACTGGGCCTGGCGAGCATGGTGGCAGCAGAGCTGCCAATCCCGGTACCTTGTGTCCTGTCTCTGCACTGTAATAGGATTCAGAGTTCACGATTGGGACCCCATGAGGATAACGTCCAAAGCTTTTATCTGACGGTGAGCTCTAGTTGAATTAGAAGACAACCACATTTCAACAAAGTGCTTTTTGAAAAGAAGCCCAGCTCCATGGCTCCCGCTTTCCCGCTGTTTAGAAGTAAGGGGAAGTGCATTATGCTAAGTGAAATAAGCCAGACACAAAAGGATAAATCCTGTATGATTCCACTTCTGTGAGGTCCCTAGAGCAGGTGAACTCATGGAGACAGAAAGAATGGCGGTTTCGCCAAGGGCAGGGGGGAAAGGAGAATAGGAAGTTGTTGTTAAATAGGGACGGAGTTTCCGTTTTGCAAGATGAAAAGAGTTCTAGAGATGGATGGTGTACAGCATTGTGAATGTACTTCGTACCACTGAACTGTATCACTTTAAAATGGTGAAGTTTATGGTATGTGTATTTTATTAATACCGCAATTAAAAATAATTTTTTTAAAAAGGCAATTTAATCATATTTTTTCTTTAAAAGAAGTGACCACATGGTGTCTGGAGGATTCAACAAGGGTGCGCAGGCCTCATAGGGACTTAACTGGGCTTTCGATTGATTTCCATGGAAACCTGGGAAGAGATGGTGAGTTTCAGGATCTGGCCAGAATCCCCGACAACATGGAGTGGGGCAGGGGCGGCCCTGACAGAGCAGGTCAGCAGAGCGGCATTTACGGCATCTTAGAAGTTCACGAAAGCTCAGTGCAGCTCATTTAACCGCACTATTTCTTCACCCGCGTTATTTTAGCTGCAGGATGGAATGTGCCAGATGATTTACCAATGATTGCGCTATGAGATGGGCTTTAAGAGCGTGTGTTCCCTCCTTCGGTGGGAGAGATTCCCTGCTGCGTGTTTTCCTGGAAATGAGTTTGGAGTCAGCAGTAAGAAGGGCTGTTTGGCTGTGATGTTATTCCTTTTTCAAAATGTTTCTCACATGCCTCATATGTACGTTGGCACGAATAAGAATTGTGCCTTCAGAGGGATGAGACCGTGGAAGGCTGTATGTGTCTGCTTGGACAGGGCCTCCGGGAGGATGTTTTTCTAAATGATCTTTTGATGAGTGTCTATAACTCAAAGAATTAACCCCTATCATAGGTCGGTCTGCTGCTCATTTGAGAAATCTGCCCCTGACCTGTAGCCAAGGCAAGTCATAAATTCACAGGGCAGGCCAGCATAGCAAAGATGTCCTGGGGACTTGCTGGGCCAAGCGTGGTCCTCTGCACTGCCACGTCAGCATCACCTTGTCACGCTGAGAAATGGAATCTGCATTTAACCAACCAAGGTCCTCCAGGGATTCGAGCACCCCCCAAAGTTTGAGAAGCCGTGCTTTGGGACATCCACCAGGAGGGCGGTATTGGCACGTCTCTGCTCGAGGCCGTCTGTTCTGTGCTTGGACTGTCAGCCTGTCCAAGTCCTGGCAGCTTTAGAGGCCTCTCTCGTGTGACAGGCAGCAGAGCCCCACAAGCACAGCAAAGGAGCTACATCCGTACAACCCAGGGTAGAATCCCTGCCATGCCTCTTACAGCCTGTGTGACCAACGACAGGCTGCTTACCCTCTCTGTGCCCCACTTTCCTCCCTGTAAAAGGACTATAATGAGAGTCCCCACCTCATGGGATTGTTGTGAGGATGAAATAAGTTAATTCACCGAAAGCAGATAAAACAGTCTGAGGAGCTCGATAGCTGTTAGCTAGTATTACCATGTTGGGTAGATTTCTGTCTCACACATCGGCTTTCTTCTGTCCCCAGAGCCTCGGAGAACAAGCTCAGCTCCTTTTGCAGCTGACAGTCTTGCGAATGTCTGCAGGCAGCTCTCGAGCCGCCCCCTCCATGTCTCTAGGCTAAAAGTGCCCGTCTCTCCATTCCTATGCGACAGCCCTTTGATTTCCACTGCACGCCGCCCACCGGGAAGGCTCCAGGGAGCCCAGACCCCGCAAGAATCACAGTTATCCTTGTAACAGCGCTGCTTCCCCCCACGGCTAAGTTTCGCTTCTCCACAGCCTGGTTTCTTTTGGCTTGATCTAGTTTCCCCTAGATCAGACAGGGGAGCCTGTGTGCATTCCTACCCCTTCCGAGGAAGCGCGGTGCCGGGGGCCTTCCCCAGGCCTTCCCGAGCTGCTTAATCCTCTGCTGTCCGGACAGCAGCTGCCGGCCTGGCCTGCGGGCCTCTCCAGCCTGGGCGAGGCACCCACTCCACCAGCGCCACACCCACTAGTGAGGACCGCAGGGACCCTGCCATGGGGCACGGGCCTGCCCCCGTGGCCCTTCTGCAGCCCACGTGGGAACTCCTTCCCCACTCGGCAGCCCTGGGCCTGGGAGGGACGTTAGGCTTCCCTGGGGAGCCCCTCAAGACAGAGATCAGAGGACTCCAAGTCGTGGCTCTGGGCAAGTTGCACATTCACGAGCACGTCCCTGGTGCTGGTGCAGGGGTCCATGGGGACCGCTGACTTTCAGGGCAAAGGTCATTCTCCCATTTCCCATGTGTCCACAGGTCCAGCTGTAGGACCTTGGGCAAGTCGGTTTGCTACTCCATGAGGAGCCCGCATCAAATGCATGTAAAATGCCAACAAGTCCCACATAAATGTTGACCGTGATACTTCCTGGTCCTCCCCGTCATTTCTGCACATTCCCATTGCATCTCTCTAACCCCATGATGTGCTCTTTGAAGACAGAGATGATCCTAATCATCTCTGTATCTGCCACACAGGGGCTGGCACAATGGCAGGTTCCCAGGACACATCCCAGAAAATTCTGGTCAGGAAGGTGAGGCTGTCAGAGACCTCCACCGTCTGGCCTGGAAGCAGGGGTGGCCCTTAACATCCATTCAGTGTGAGGGGAAAACAACCCTCCCCATCCCGTCCCCCACCTACTCGCACACACACAGAGCTGCAGGTGACCGGGTTCTATTCTTGGAGAAAGTTGTCCCATTTAAATCCACCATACCTGTGAGGGGCGAGTGGGCACATTATCATCAGAGGGTGAAGCGGAAGGTTCGTTGGATCGTGCCTTCTCCTCCACCTTCCAACCCCCAGACACGAGAGATCAGGCTCAGGGCGGTGGGGGCCCAGAGGGGTCAGACAGAGGAGACTTGGTTCCAGAACAGAGCTGGTGCCCACCCAGCGCCGGCTCACTGGAGCAGCGACCGGTGCCCACCCTTCTGGAGTGACTTTGATCCGGGCTCTTCTGAATTCCCCGGCAGGCAGCTGGGACCGAGTGCCATTTCCCTGCTCCCTCTGCAAAGAAAATGCTCAGAGCTTTAATTATACCTTCTCTCCAGATCTGTTGGGGGCCCCTAATTACACTCTTGACAGGGCAGCTGCTGCTAGATTATTTCCCAAACACCTTTGAAGCTTTCAGCTTCAAAGCCTCCCATGGGCTCTACGTGACCCTAAAGGGACAGCGAAATGGGCTGGTGGGAACAATGGCTGAAGAAGGCTCCGAGGCACTCATGAAAGGGTCTAGCAAGGAAACCGTGTCCATCTGCTTCCTAGTGGGGACAGGGTGGCGGGAGGACAGAGACATTAGGAAGGAGCAACTCTGTCTTGCCTCTTGCGTGCCGAGAGGTGCTCACAGAGAACGGTGTGAGCGTGGGCTTCGTGTCTCCCCAGAGCAGCGATGAGCCTGGCCCCAGCTGGTCACGACACCTGCATCTGGCAGCACCCGCGTGTGCGCCATGTGTGCCCGCTGTCCACCCACCGGCTCCCCGGTCATCCTGGAGATGGGCGCACCCTGCCCAGCAAGGCCAGGTCTGACCACCGAGGACAAATTGGGCGGAAACCGTCCTCACCCTGCGGGCTCGGGCAGAAAGGCCATTTGAGGATTTCTTTTGAGCCAATATACTTATGGATTGATGAGCTCTTCTAATAAAATTGAGTCTCCACTCCTGGGTAGTCTTTAAAGATTTTTTATTTTTCCCTAGAATATTCTGACTTTCACTCCATCCACTCAACTGAAACTCCTCTCTTGAATTCAGATCACCAATGTCATGCTGTGGGCCCCAGCGCCTCTCCTGCTCAGACACCCAGGGTGCATCTCAGCTGAGGGCACGACCCCGGCCTCTGTGTCTGCCCCCAGACCCAGGAACGGAGCCTCTCTCTTGTTTTCTTCTCTTGCACTAGGCTTGGCAGAAGACACTACAGCTTCCTAAATTCTTCTCAGCTCTGTGGCTTCTGAAATATATCAACAAGTCCTCTTTATGTTTTTTAGAGAGCTTGAAGAACAAGTAACTACAGGGAAACAGCTAGTAGTTAACAAAAATTCAGCAGGTTCTTGGTTTTCATTCAAAGGTAAGGAAGAGCCACGGAGGAACTTTCTCAGTTCCTGTCAGGACCCGGTCCATAATTGTGGCCCAAGGGCAGCTTTGCCTGTGTGAACATCCTTCTTTTACTTTCAGGGAAGGTATTTCAGAAGGAAGCCCTGCCGTGTTCCCACTTCCCTCCAGCCCTAGACTCTGAAGCAAGACATATACATTCCAGAACCTTCCATGCCATAGAAGACTGTTCTTTTACCTACCAGAGAAAACTCCATTCTGGGTACTCTTTGCTTTAGTCTTCCCCTGACAATCTCACCCTCCAACTGGAAAATCAAATCAGACTATTCTTTATTTATAATCTACCCACTCAGAAGTGAACTTGTACAAACGGTTGGATTTGTCTCTGTAATTTTTAGAATAAAATTTAAATTCTGAGCAAACTACTGTACACACACATGGTTGAGTCTCAGATGCACTGTGCTAAGTGAAGGAGTTCAGACTCAAAGGGCTACGTACTGTGATTCCATTTGTGTGACATCTACTCAAGGTGAAACCAGACAGACAGAAAACAGTAGGTGCTAGGGGCTGGGCCTGGGGGTGACCAGAGAGGGGGCATGAGGGAATGGTTTGAGATGATGGGATTTATATGTTAATATCTTGATTGTGATGGTGGTGACATAATTCTATGCTTTTGTGAAAACACATAGAACTACACACCAAAATGGGCAAAATTTTACTCTATGTAAATTATACCTTAATAAACCTGACTTTAAAAAAAAAATCCTATAATAACTACATTGGCCAATCCTTTTTGGAACAAGAGGAGGCCGAAGTGGCTGTCAACTTACGCAAACTCCTCACCCACCCTTGAAAGTGGAAACTGGACCTCTCTGTGAAGTCAGGTGTATCGGAGGATCACTGGTGCCTGCAGAAGGTGCTTGATTTTGAAAGAGGTTCAGAAGGTACAAGACGGTTCCTTTCTCATTCCATCTTTCATTCATTCATTCATTCATTCATGCAGCAGTCCAGCGGTGTTTATTGAACACTTCCCGGGAGGCGGACATGGGCTGGGCAATGCAGAAGTAGCTGCAGAACAAAATGCGCCTGCTGCCCACGAGCAGTGCATAGGCTCGTGGTCGGGGTGGGGGGTGCAGGGAAGTAAAGAAACAGCAATGCAACAAGGAAGCTTCTAGAAGGAAGCCAGCTGGAGTGCGTTAGCCAGGTAGGGCAATGAGCATGAGGACATCGCCATGGAATGTACACATTTGAAAGCCCAAGGGAGAGAGGAAAAGGGACACATTCCACAAGTTGTAAGGAGTTTGTTTTGGTGGGAGCATTGAGGCCAGGGCATGGGCACGTGCTGGTTGTTTTCAGCTAAAGGCATCTTCCCCTTTTCCTCCTTCCTTCCTGTTTGAGGAGATATGTGCCACAGAGGGGAGGAAAGTGCTGTCATAATTCCGGGCTTTCAAAAAGGCTTTAGACACTTAATAAATCTTTACTCAACAAATAAAAGGATTTCAAATTAATGGATCAGAAGTTCCTGGGTACTTGGGCTTCTAAACTTTTCATCTGTTTTAACCTGGGATGGTTACTGGTACTTTCCACATAAGTATAAAGGAAAATTCCAATGCTAAAGTGGGACCTACAACAGCAGACAACATCCTTGCAATCTCCCATTGGATCCCCTCAGTCTCACCTTAACCCCCAGGACTGTTCTAGGGAATCCAAATGGATGTTTCTCAGATTTCATTGTTGGGCCTGAATGATACAGAATCTGAATGATACAGAAAACCATTTCTAACTTGCCTGAGTATATTTTCCTACATCATATATGGGTGTGTGTCATTATTATATGCCATAAGGAGGGATTCCATCCCAGACCACAAATCACTGAGCAGTGGCCAAAATCATCTAGGACATGTATCCCCCAAAAAGACACTGGGTAGAACCCCCACAATCTTATGGGCCAGCAAAAGCTGTGTCCACTTGTTTAGGGCTGCTTCCATAGGGCACTTACCTGCATCCATTATGAAGATGACCTTATCTGTTCTCAGCAAGGGCCTGGTGTCTGACTCTGTTTATTTGGTTGTTTTTGTTTTTGTTTTTTTTGGGACACAGTCTCACTTTGTTGCCCTGAGTAGAGTGCTGTGGCATCAGCCTAGCTCACAGGAACCTCAAACTCCTGAGCTCAAGCGATCCTCCTGCCTCAGCCTCCCGAGTAGCTGAGACTACAAGCACACACCACGACGCCCTTCTATTTTTACTAGAGATGGGGTCTCACTCTTGCTCAGGCTGGTCTAGAACTCCTGAGCTCAAGCAATCCTCCGACCTCGGCATCCCAGAGTGCTAGGATTACAGGCATGAGCCACCGTGCCCGGCCTGGTGTCTGACTTTGGAGCAGGATTAATTCTAATCTTCAGCACCAAAGCAACTGGCCTAACTTCAGGTATATGGCTATTTCTGAGATTCAGCCACCGGATAAATAAAACTCCAGTGTCTCATCACTACTGTGTTGATGGAGGTAGTGAACTTGAGCAGAGCTCCTATTTACACATCTTCCTGCTGCATTAAGTTAGGCTGGGAAATCATTCCTTCTATAATATTGATATCCTGGATCCCTTTCTACAAAGGAGAACCTCAGGCCTCATAAGATTCCCCCACCAAAGCCTTTGAGCCCCACAAACCAGGCCCAGCCCCTCTTCCCAGACCTCTGTTCACTCATGTTCCTTCGAGATCAATGGGAAAGAAGCAAGAACAAAAGGGACCCCGAACGGGGCCTGATTCACGGCGGGGAGATTGGAAGCGGCATGGAAGGGAGGTTGTCTGCCAATGACTCATCGGTGGAACTGGGAATTTTGTGTTTCAGGGTTATCTGTCGGAAGGGTTGGTGACAAAGTGGTACCGCTCCCCACGACTGCTTCTGTCGCCCAACAACTACACCAAAGCCATCGACATGTGGGCCGCCGGCTGCATCCTGGCCGAGATGCTCACAGGGAAAATGCTCTTTGCTGGTGAGTCATTAACGCTGCCACCTTCCTCCTCGTCTGGTGTCGTTCTGTAAGTAGGGAGAGCTGAGGGTCAAACACGTGCCAGTCACAAAGCATGCTATCTTTTGCTGAAATTACTTCCGTGGCTTTTGTGGCACTACCTGGTGGCACCTTATTATAATTTCAGGTGAAAATACTGGAGAGGCTAAAAATAGCCTTTTGAGCACAGAACTTTTGCAATCAAGTAACCACTTTGCTATGGCCTGAATGTTTGTGTCCCCCTAAAATTCATAGGTTGAAAGCCTAACCCCCAAGGTGATGGTATTAAGGGGTGGGGCATTTGGAAGGTGATTAGGTCATGAGGGTGGAGCCCTCATGAGTGGGATTAGTGCCCTTATAAGGGGAGGCCCAAGGGAGCTTATTTGCCTCTTCCACTGTGTGAGGACACACCGAGAAGGTGCCATCTATGAGGAATGGGCCCCCCACCAGACGCCAATCTGTCAGTACCTTGATCTTGGACTTCCCAGAATTCAGAGCTCTGAGAAATAAATGTTGTTTAGAAGCCACCCAGTCAATAGTATTTTGTTACAGCAGCCCGAATGGACTGAGACACACTTAAATCGAAATGCCTTGAGATTGATGGCTAAAAACACCCACCCTACGTTTTCAGCCCCTTCCTCCTCTCTCCCTGCCGTTGTTCCCTGTCCTGCAGCCACATCAAGTGACCCACAGCTTTCCTAATCCATCGTCATTTTTTGTTCGCTTTGGCACAAAGATCCCTTCTCTGCTTAGAAAACTCCTACTGAGCCTTCAAAACCCAGTTTGTGTTCTGACCTCTGTGATGTCGTCCCTAACTCCCCAGGGCATGAGTCACTCCTCTTGGTGCTCCCATTGCACTTCATATTCATCCTCGCCCTCTCTCTCCCTGCTTGGAAGAGCATCGCTCTCTTCCATGCTCTCCTCACTTTTCTGCAGTGCGGCTCACACCCCCTCCATCCTACTGGAGCGGTGCCCAGCCAGACTGCCGTGTTCTTAATCCAGGTGAACCCACTTTAGCCTCACCCTGTAGCATTGGTCAGCGATGACCGTCCCTTCCTTCTTGAAGCTCTCTGCTCCCTGGGCTGGCAGCCCCCTCCTACCTCGCTGGCCAGGCCTCCTCAGTTGCTGCTCACCCCACCATGACCCTCAGCCCTTCCCACTTTTCCACCCTCAGCCCTAAGTGCTGCTCTCACTCACTCGTGGAATTTTAACCCCTCGACTGCAGGTTAACTTTGCAGAGTCTGGAAGCCTAGAAATGCTCCAGACAGTCATTGCTGGAGGCCCACAGTGACGCCAGCTGGCCTCCATGTGCGCCGGCCCTGGCATGGCGGTCAGAGCCTTGCGAGCCGCCTCCTGGCCACCTTTCCTCTGCCTGGATTCCAAACTGCTCGGGCCCCCTGGTCCTTCTCACACCTGTCCCCTGCCTGACCTCCTTCCTCGGTGCTCCCCTCCTTGCCTGCCTCGCCTCGGCCCCCTGCTGCGTGCGCTTCCACCTCCTTAGCTCACCCCATTCTCCCCAGAAGACACCGTCTCCCCTTGGCTCTCTTCATCTGAGGGTGTCCTCTCCTCCGTTCCCTGCACACAGGGGTGGGACAGAGCCTCAGCCTCCTTGCTCGCCCTTGCTTTGTTGCCGTTATAAAAAAGCAACCCTTCTCTGTGGCACGTGCCAGCCAGATGGCCTCTCCTCCCCATCTTGGCCTCCCATGCCAATACCTACTCACCTCTGTCACCCCCACCTGAGGCTGTCACCACCGACGTCACGGCTCCCCCTCCGCTCTTGGTCCCACTGCTGTTCTGTGTGGCTGGTGTGGCTCACTCGTCTACTGTCCTGCCTCAGAGTCCCCACCTCCTCAATTCCTGGGACCTTCACCAGCCTTTTCAGCCTGTCATTCCTGTGTCCCTGCCCTGGACTTTGTGTCATTGCCCAGAGCTGCTCCGGGGAGGAGAGATCTAAAGAGGGCATCAGAGTGGCAAATGCTGGGAAGCTGAGAAGTCACCGACCCTGTTCCCCTACTTGATCAGTGACTGTGGCACTGCCCAGCGGGGGCACCTTTTGCTCTCTGTCTATGGGCTCCTTGGAGGCATGGCCGGCTCTGAAGCCTGCAGGGCGGTCGTGCGCCCTTGGGGCTGCCTCACCCTGCACTGCTGGGAAGGGAGGGGGCGAGGGAGGGAATAGGATGAGTCACCCCAGCCCCAGTTCATAACCCAGGACCTAATATTATAAGATTCCCCCCACCAAAGCCTCTGAGCCCCACAACAAATAAGACAGCAGTGACCCTTCTGGTGTCCCTGGGAGCAAAGATGTGTCCTTAGTATCCATCTAGGTTCCCTCCACCCTGAAATCCCGACTTTCCCTCTATCTACCAACCCGAGCCTGCAAGCGTCAGGGCTGCTCGTGACCCCCCACAGCCCCGCGTGGAGCTGGCAGTTCTCTGTCACTGGCCTGGCTGTTCTTTCTCTTTGTCGAGTGACCATGTGTTAGGCGACTGGTGCAGCAATCAGCTCAGCAGGCGCTGCAGAATGCTCAAGCCCACAGGGGAGAAGGAGCTTCCTACGCACCAGTCGAGGCCCCAGGCTCTGACAACTGTTCTGTGTGCACAGAACATGGTGCCCAGGATGGGGACAGTGAGCACAGCGGGAAGGGGACAGTTAGGAGGCAGTAGGAGGAAGTCAGATGAGATTCTCTCCACCAGGGAACTTAGAATCCTAAGACAGAATTTAGATGCCATCCCCAGAAGGGGCCCTGAACTCCAACTGGGCCCAGAAGGGGTCCAGTTGGAGACACAAAGGGTTAAAAGAACAGCAACCTCACCTCTGTTTAACAGGTGAATCCTCTTCAGATAACGCAGGGTGGGGAAGTGAGCTCAGAGTACAGGAAATGGCTAAGAGTGTCCTTGCTAAGGGCACATTGGCAGGACTTTAAGACAAAGCCATGTCTGAATAGCCAAGAAGGTCTTTATATTGGGTACAGGCAAATGTTAGGAGCTGTAGGAACAAATGTATCCAATGAGGAGTGACAAGAGACCCAGAAAACTTCGTGTCCAACCCCAGCAATGAGGGTGTATTCTATGCTATGCTATTCCTTCTTTCATTCATGCTGCCGACTTTTTCCAGTAAGTATTTAAGATACATACAATATATTATTTAATGTAAAATTAAGTAAAAAAAAAAACAGGTCAAGGGAAACAATGACAAGACAGTGACACGAAGCAGAAGTCAGGGCTCATGCCCCCAAAACCTAGGCCCCACATGCAAACGTCTTCATTTACCCGCCAGACTCCGAGGAGCCCTTGGTGTCTTCCTTCTGGCGGATTTTGTGCTTTGGTGGATCCTTGACCAGGTGCCAGGGACACAAGACTGAGTAAGACATAGTCCCTGTTCTCAAAGGTCCGATGGTCCAGTTGGAGACACAAAGGGTTAAAAGAACAACAACAACAGCAAAAGCTAACAACGCACCCTGAGCCAGCCTGTGCCCAGGGTGAACCATCCTGCTACCTTATTTTTCCAAGTGAAATGGCACAGACCTCCCAGCTCCGTGTTTTCCAGCCAATTTCAGGCAGGAGGAGAGACGAGAACAGGTGGGAGGGAGGTCTAGCCCTGGACACTGACTCAGAACTCTCCAAGAGAGAAAATGAGTGGCTGCAGTTGGAGGGGAAAGAGTTTCCTCTTGAGTTTTCTGGATGGACTGTCCTAATTGGAAGCTAAAGGGTAAGGCTCATTTCTAGAATTAAAGCTGTTTCCCTCCCCAGCCTGGTAAAGACTGTGCAGAGGCGAGCGGGAAGGGGCGCTCGGCAGGCACTGGGCCAGGCAGTCCCCATCGCCTTAGCGCTGGCTGCCTCGGTCCGTGCAGACTGCCGGCGCCGGAGGCACAGAACACGAGGGGATGGACAAGGCCTCGGACACTACCACGTTCAACCCCTTCTTGCTACATTGGCGAAGCCAAGCCCCAGAGACGGCAGCAACCTGCCCACAATCACACAGCAAGTTAGCGACAGAACACCAGAACCCAGGTCCCCTGTGTCCCAGCCCAGTGTCGCCCCACTGTCCCCTGTTGCTCCTCCCCCAGCCACCTGGAGCCGCTCTGGGGCTTCTGCACGCCGCAGCCACTTGGGCACACGCTCACCCACCTGGCGTTTGCCTCCACAGGGGCTCACGAGCTGGAGCAGATGCAGCTCATCCTGGAGACCATCCCCGTGATCCGGGAGGAGGACAAGGACGAGCTGCTCAGGGTGATGCCCTCCTTCGTCAGCAGCACCTGGGAGGTGAAGCGGCCGCTGCGCAAGCTGCTCCCCGAAGTGAACAGTGAAGGTACCTGAGCCCGGCAGCCGGGCCGAGCGCCCTGCGGGGGAGGGGCGGGCAGGGCTCCTTCCCAAAGGGCAAAGCACTGTCCTCGGATACAGAGTCAAGGCTCTTCCTCTGCCGGGGGGAGGGAGGCGTCTGCCCCAGCCACTTACAGGCAGAGGAACCCCGGGCCGCCGGAGTTCGGCCATTAGGCAGCCCTGGGGTCGTCACTAGTGGTCCTCCATATCCACCCCCAGTTTTGCTTCATTTTTCCTTCTCGTCTTTCTCACTTGCCTTCCTCCCTCTCTTCCTTCACCCCCTTTACTTTTTTCCCCGTGGAAGGCATGGTGAGGGGCAGAGAACAGGACCTTTCTCAGCTCACGGTCCAGACCCGAGTTCCAGTCCCAGTTCCACCGGCCACTAGCTGTGTGGCCTTGGACAAGTTACTTAACTTCTCTGAATCCCCGTTTCCTTAACTGTAAATGAGTATAACCGTATGTAACACATAGGGTGGTTGTGACAATTAAGTAAAATAGAACATGTAAAGCCTTTGGCACAGGGTCATTGCTCCATAAATCTCATAATATCACTGAGTCTCATACCAGCCAGAGGCATCCTCTGGAAATCCCTACGGGAGCTGGGTATGGGTTCAGCCAATTTTAAGAGAGACCCAAGTTCTCAATGGCTTAAATAATATGTTTCTTATTTCTTTTGAATAATAATAATAAAAGAAATAGTAATATTCATTTTTTATTTATTAGAAAGAAGCATTTCGAGGCCGGGCGCGGTGGCTCACGCCTGTAATCCTAGCACTCTGGGAGGCCGAGGCGGGCGGATCGTTCTGAGCTCAGGAGTTCGAGACCAGCCTGAGCAAGAGCGAGACCCCGTCTCTACCAAAAAAATAGGAAGAAATTAATCGGACGGCTAAAAATATATATAGAAAAAATTAGCCGGGCATGGTGGCGCATGCCTGTAGTCCCAGCTACTCAGGAGGCTGAGGCAGGAGGATCGCTTGAGCCCAGGAGTTTGAGGTTGCTGTGAGCTAGGCTGACGCCACGGCACTCGCCCCAGGCAAGAGAGTGGGACTCTGTCTCAAAAAAAAAAAAAAAAAAAAAAGAAAGAAGCATTTCTGCCTCCCATAATAATCCAAAGGCAGATAGTCCGGGGCGAATACGGTGAACTTGCTCCGCAAGGTCATGCGGGGGCCCAAGCCCCTTCTGTCTTGTGCAGCCAGCTCAGGGCGTTGCCCTTATCCCCCTGGAGGAGGTTGGGGGGAGGCAGGTCCCCTGCCCTCAAGGTCATGAGCCAGATTTGTATACCTCACTTCCGCTCACGTCCTGTTGGCCAGAACTTAGTCACGTCGCCCCCCCACCTGCAGAGGAGGCCGTGACGTGGGTGTCTGTGCCACGCCTCCTGTGTTCATTCTCACGAAGAGGAAAACAGACCTCGGGGTGCGAACTGCCAGCCTCTGCCACACTCCTCCCCCATCAAGAGTCCGAGAACCTGGACTAACACTGCCTTTGGCCACGATCCCCATTCCATCGGTGCACTGCCTCAGTTTCCCACCACTAAAGAGAGGGGGTGGTGGTTTTTGACTCGCCATAAATTAAGATTCAGCCCATCCATGTGCCAAGAGCCGTGTTCCCGTCTCGTAAGTTCTGGATCGGGCTGTGCCAGCTATGTCCTGCCACCTCCCCCTACAACCGTCAGCCACACACGCAGCGGCACGTTGGTGACATGGCGCTGAGAATGGTGGGCATTTTCCGGAAGAAACCAGAATTGGAGCCCGATAGAAAATAAAGCTCCTCACTGTTGTCCCCAGCGTCAGCCAACATTTATTAAGCCACTGTGGTGACAGATCTGCGCTAGGGACACTAGGTGTGGCGGGAAGACGGGGGACAGGCACTGAGATGAGTGTGCACGTTCAGGAGCCCGTCCTGCGGGGCCACGGAGCGCTCTGGGTACTTGGGGACGGGAAGAGAGCCACCGGGCACTGAGAGGGACACAGAAGCTGGCCTGGAGGAGGTGGCCAGGCCCATGAGCGAGACACGTCACACACCTGATTGCAGGAGGTGAAGCGGGACAGTGGGAAGGCCCAGCTGATGAGTTTGGACTTGGCCCTGCAGCCAAGCAGACGCGCACTAGCGCCCAGCCTGCTTCGCCCGCCCAATATCCTCTTGTCTGCCTCTGGCCTTGGGGTAATGGGGCGTCAGTGAAATGAAATGTCAGGGGGAGAAAGAGCTTCCAGCCCACTGCCCAGAGGAGCCATCAGTGGCCCTCAGCTCCATTCCCTCTGCTGTAGGTTCGAGTCCCTGCAGCCTTGGGAAGAGGCCAAATTCATCCAGCTGTAGCTCTCAGAGGCTCAAGGGACTCAGTCTAGGGGACAGCATCCCTCAGCGGCCGAAATGCCCATATGGGACAGGTGCAGGACAAGAGAGGGAGGCCCCAAGGCCACAGTGGGGCGTTCACTTCTGAGCTCCATTATCACAAGATACGAATACACCAAAAGTGATGACTCTGATGAAGAAACCCAACACACAGCCAGGGAAAAGGCATGCTTGGGTTGACGCAGGGTCAAGGGATTTGGGGTCCTGCCCACTG